>JAADYG010000008.1:0-128629 GCA_023338115.1 Phytopythium boreale | reverse complement strand
TCAAGCGCGGAAAAAAATGCTGCCATCGTCTCAAATACGATTTGAGGAGTATTTGGGCCGATTTTGAGCGTTGTAGAGTTCCTGTTGGCTGATTTTCGGGCCAAAATTGCGACCTCATTTACTTTTGGCCAGGACTGTATACGTTTGGGAGTACAGTACAGTGTGTGACGTGTGGTTGATACGAACAGGTGGGGAGTAACGGTTACTGCTGGGAATCTTCCGTCGTTATCGGTTGCACGCGCATGTGACGAGTTGCTATTGCGGTTGTCTGCTCGGCTCGCCCCACCCGTGTTCAAGCAGGTAGAAGGCGCGCAAGTGAGCGCTCCGTCCCCATTGAAAGTTCGGCACGCGCGCCCTGGAAACCCAACAAACCCAACCGCCGCGGTCCATTGCTGCACTGTTAGAACATGCTGGGGGGAAAATGTAAAGTAGAGCGCCGGTAGGGCGGCGGCCTCGGCACCGTACGTATGTATAATAGGATGTTACCGTATTATAGATGCAGCAGTTCCCCATTCTGCCGGCGTACTGTGCTAACTTCAATACTACTGGCGCTGCACTGATTGCAATTATATGTTGGTCAGTACTGTACAAGCGACGCTGGCGTACTTATGTATGTAGAAGAGCGAGGACCGCACAGGAACGCTGTCTGGTTGACCGCCTCAAGGATTTCGCGTCAAAAACCACCCGTCTGGTAAAAACCACGGCGCCAGGTGTTCGAATGCGATGTTCCGACGTAAAACCACCGCACTGCGTGCTCAAAAACCACTCCCCGCGTTTCGTCGGATTGCGGACGGTGGGGGCGGGTAGGGGTCCGCCTCGTCCTGCTGGCATTTCTGTGGGGCGGGGTGCGAAGGGAGAGAGCGAGCGCCTCGAAGAAAAGACACGCCGGCCCCGCTTGACTTGGGTTTTGGGTAGAGCGGGTAGAGTGCGGACCGCCCCGCTTTCTAAAAGCTGAAACCAGTGCCGAGACTGACTACTGTCCCCGATACAAACCGCAAATGATTGAGGAGCGGACCAAGAGTTGAACGGCCCCGCCGGTCCGGTCCACCCCACCCACCGTCCGTCCTCCGCCCTCCTTGGTCCTCACTTTTGGTTAGCCGATACGTTCGCCGTCCTTGTCCGCCGTGAGGACGGTCCCCGACAGGTAAATTACCGTCCGCGACGTCCCCCCCCCGTCCACGGACCATGGGGACGATGACCAAGCTCAAGACCAAGCTGCGCAGCAGCAGCAGCCGCAGGGAGAAGCTCCTGGGGACCAGCAAGCCCGCGCTGGAGGACGAGGACGCGCTCAAGTACGCGCGGACGACGTCCATGAACGCGACGGTCAACGTGGCGGACGACGTGGAGGAGGTGTTTTACGCGCACACGGCCCCCACGGGCCGCACAACGGACGTCGTTTACCGGACGACGGAACAGCTGCGCGGGACCAACCTGGAGCCGCTGGCCGAGGACCACGTGCTGCCGTCCACGCGGTCCGTGGCGGCCAGCGAGGCCAACTACGTGTCGTCGTCCGCGTCCGAATACAACGGGGACTCGGGTCTGTTCCACCCGCCGGCGCTAGGACGCGGGTTCTCAGCCGGGCCGCCGGCCGCGGGACAGGTGGACGCGCTGCGGGCCGAGCTGGCCGCGGTCAAGAGCGAGGTGCTGGCCATCCGCCGCGAGATGATGAACGAGATGCACACGCTGCGCTACGACGTGCTCAAGGAGGTGACGATGCTCAAGGGCGCCATCTCGCAGCTCGTGGCCGCAGTCTCCGTCCCGCGCGCGGACTCCCCGTCCGCAGGGGACGACCAGCCGCTGTCCGCGGACGTCCGCCGGGCCATCACGCGGTCCCCGTCCGTGGTCACGTCCAAGGCCACCAAGGCGCGTCTGGCGGCCGCGCGGCCCCCGTCCGCGTCCAACGCGTCGTCCCACTCGGCGTCCACGGGCTCGTCCAGCCGCGCGTCCTCGCGACTGACGCAGCTCGCGCCCGTGAACGACGACGTGCTGTCCGCGCCGCTGCGCACCGAGCAGCTGGACGAGCTGTTCCCGATCGTGGACCCGTGGCCGGACGCAGCCAAGCACGCGCGCAACCTGACGGCGGGCACGCGCGAGTGGGCCATGGACCGCGTGCAGGACTGGCTGGACTCGCGCTTCGACGTGGGCCGCGACACGCTGCTGGCCGTCGTGGGCGACGGCGGGGCGGGCAAGTCGACGTTCGCCGGCCGCGTGTGCGAGCACTTCGCGGGCGGCAACCTGCTGGCCGCGCACCTGTGCAAGTTCGACCGCAAGGCCAAGTCGCAGCCGCGCGTGGCGCTGCTGTCGCTCGTGCGGCAGATCGTCAAGCACCTGCCCGACTTCAAACGGCAGCTCGCGCGGCTCAACCTCAAGTACGTGCTGGAGGAGCCCGACCCGTTCGTGCTGGCCGGCAAGCTGCTCGTGGACCCGCTGGCGGCGCTCGAGGAGCCCATCACGCCCAAGTTCCTGCTCATCGACGGGCTGGACCAGTGCCGCGCCACCGCCTTGGCCTCGGGCCACCCGGATATCCACCGCAACGAGCTGCTCAACCTGCTGGCGCAGGTCGTCCCGCAGCTGCCCAAGTGGCTCGGCGTGCTGGTCACCAGCAAGCCCATGCCGGAGCTCGCGCGCGCGCTCAAGGTCACGTCCGTGCTCGACTTCAGCGCGGCCAACGCCGCGTACGTGGCGGACGCACGCTTCCTCGTGGACGAGATCGTGGACACGAGCGTCGTGGCCGCGGACCGCGAGCCGGCGCGCGCCGAGCTCGAGCGCAAGAGCGGCGGCAACATGGCCTACCTCGAGTTCACGCGGCGCGCGCTGGCGCACCCCATGACGGCGGTCATGAACCAGCTGGAGGACCAGACGGGCGCCATTGCCGACCTGGCGACGCACCACGTGACGCTGGACGTGCTGCAGGAGCTGCCCGAGTCGCTGTACGAGATCTACATGGAGATCTTCGAGGACAAGTTCGGCAACGGCCGGCTGCGGCTCTGGCGCAAGGTGCAGCCGCTGCTGTCGCTCATCGTCACGGCCGCCTCCGGCCCGTACTCGCTGGTACGCGAGCGCGCGGCGCGCGAGCTGCTGCAGTACTCGAGCGACGACATCCGGCTCATCCGGCGGTCCTTCGTGGACATCATCTCGCTGCGCGACGACGGCGTGTTCCGCATCGAGAGCTCCTCGCTGTTCGACTGGCTCAGCGACGCCTCCCGCGCGCACGAGAGCTTCTTCGTCGACACGCGCGAGGGGCTCGCGCAGCTCAAGAAGCTGCAGGCGCTCTCGCGGTCCGGCAGCTCGTCCAGCAGCTCGTCCAGCAGCACGAGCAGCGGCGGCCACGACAAGGCGCGCGCCGTGAGCCGGAGGACAGACAGCGCGCGCTCCACCGGCCGCTTCGACCCGCCCGCCAACCCCAACCGGCCCGTGGGCATCCTCAAGCGCGGCGGGCGGTCGTGAAGGGCCCGGCGGGTGTAGTTGTCTGCGTGTGCTCCTCTCTCTGTGTGTCTCTGTGCGGGTATGCTGTCTATAATAAAGAGAAATCAAACGACGACCATGGAGTCAAGCAACCAACCATCCAACCACGTTACCACACTGGTTACTCGGGCAGGGAGACGCGCAGCAGCGTCTCCTGGCGGCGCGGCGCGTGCTGTAGCACCTCGGGCCGCCGGAGCGCCATGGCGCAGCTCGCGCCGACGAAGAACGTGCCGTTCTCCTCTCCGATGCGGTTGGACGCCAGGAAGAAGACGTCGCGCTTGGCGAGCGCCCCGCTCTGCAGCGCGTGGACCAGCGGCGAGAGGCGCGTGGCCCAGTACGACAGCGTGGGCAGCGTGGGCGCCTCGGGCGGCTCGAAGTCGCACCAGGCGCACGTGAGCAGCACCAGGTCGCTCTGCTGCTGCAGGCAGAAGTTGGCGAACTCGAAGGCCTCGAAGGGCGCCGAGAAGTCGTCCGGGTTGATGTCCATGCAGATGCCGAACGCGAGCAGCCGGTCGCCGAGCCACGGGCAGCGCCAGGACGCGAACCCGCCGCCCGCGCGCGCCCAGGGCTTGTCCGTCTCGTACAGGAACGTCTTGCGCGGGTTGCACGCGAGCGTGCCGTCGCGGTCCACCACCATAACGGCGTTGTACAGCGCGCCGTCCGCGCCCCGCTCCACGTAGCCGCAGGTCACCAGGCAGCGCAGCCGCCACGCGTGCCGCTGGCACCAGCGGAACGTCTTGCCGCCGCCCGCCGGCTCCGCCACGCGCGCCACCTCGTCCCGCGACTGGAACACGTAGCCCGTGAACGCCATCTACGTACGGGGTTGGGGCCGTTAGTGACGATAGGAGGGGGAGGAGGCGGAAAGAGCGCGTTACCTCGGACAGCATGAGGATGGACAGGTTGTCCGCCTCGGAGAGCGACGCGATCATGCTGTCCACGTGCTGCCAGAGCATCGAGAACATGGTGAGCGCCGTGGGTGTTGCATGGGCAATAGTGACGGGACGGGGAGGGCGACGTACGGCCATGTTGCGGTCCACCTGGCCGATCTGCGGGTCTGCACAGCACGCGAGCGCGTCGAGGGTTAGATTAGAGACACAGGACGCGCGCAAAGGCACCGGGAGAGCGCACCATACTGCACGATCGCCACCTCCATCGTTCCTCGCCGTGGGTCCGTCCGTAGCTCTTTTAGATCTGCTCATTTCAAAAAAGCGGCCTCCAATCGACATCTGATTGGTTGAAAATCGCCAGTGAACGGATTTGTAGCCTATCCGCGAAGGGTATCTTGTCAAGCGCCGCCCATTTCTCCCGCATCACTATGGCGAAGAGTGAGTACCCGCGGCCGGGCGTGTCCCCTCTTCACGCGTGAGGTAGTTGTGGACGCGCTCTGGGCGCTGCACACGGCGCGCTGCGAGAGGTGGTAGTATGCTTGCCGGTGGGAGCGAGCGACGCATGTGGAGGCAAGACCGGCTCCGAGGGAAAGCAGTAGTGTACACGTCCTTCCTCGATCAACCTCGAGAGAAACTCTCCTGCTGCCTGCCAGCGAACACAACGGAGACGGATGCACCGCATACACGGCGGAGGCTGCGGGGGCGGCGCGAGTCGCCACGCGCGGGCTTCATTCCTGGTCTCGGCAGAGAAACGACTCGCGTGGCGACTCGCGCCGCCCCCGCAGTCTTCGTTGTCGGGTGGCGTGTGCAGCGCGAGCTCTGTCGGCGTGCGAGGTCCCCGGCTGCGGCGGGTGTCGGGGTGGCGCTCGTGCATTGGCGGCCGCGTTGTCGAGCACGGGCGCGCGACTGGTTCTATCCTTGAGACGGTGCCATCGATCGATGACATCGTCTTGACGCAGCCGGCTGTCCCAACTGACGGTGGCGATGAAGCATCCGGTGAAGGCTGCTGGATTTGTTGACGTGCTGAAAGCCCTGGGGCTCTTGGACTCGCCTTAGTGGACGGGTCCGGTGCCTGCGGCGGCGGTTGCTGCCGGTATATGTACGCATGGGAGCTGCACAAACAGACGCGTGACAGCATACAAAGATCGAGATGTATGCTGACATCACATTCAAGTGGTCCACATGACACGTGCAGCAGCTTGACCTGCCGCACATGCAAGGCAGGATGAACCAATCGAACTTCAGCGCTTGCCGCGTGACGATGTGCTGGCCTCGTCCTCGAAGAGGAATCCGGCGCACCAGCGGCAGAGTCCAGCTCACCACCATCACTCATGCTGTCATCCAACACTCGGACACTCCATCCGTTGCGATGGTGGTCTCACTCCGCCCGCCTTTCACTTCTCGGATCACTACGCACCCTAGCCAACGCACCCGACACTCTTCCTTCTTCCGTCGCCTCGCTCGACATGGCGCACCTGACGCACAAGCTCCCGTGGTCGTCGCTGTCCGCGGCCATCAAGCGCGACCCGGACTGGCGCATGCGACACAAGGAGGAGCGCGAGACGTACGACAAGAAGGTCGCGCAGTTTGTCGGAGCGCTGTCAAACGCCATTGAGGAGTTCGGGAGCACCGACAAGCGTTCGGACGAGGAGAAGGCGGAGTATGACGTGTTCCAGTGGGATACAGCGTTCGATCAAAGCTACGCTGTCTACGGCATCAACTCTCTCGTCGGCAGAGTCGGCAGAGTCGTCAACGCGTACGTGGTGCTGAACCTCCTCGTCGAGGACGAAGCGCGCATGCGGCCTGTGCTGTCGCGCACATGGATTTTGCGTGAGCCCGCTGGATTCGCTGACGGTGGTCATCCCGAGAAGTTTGCGGACATGCTGCTCCCGCTGCTGGACAACAGCCACGTCACCGACTACGGCCGTTTCTCGAAGTACGAGCCCAAGAAGCTCACGCCTGGCGTCGTCGACGGCATCCGCCGCTACTGCGCCGAGCTGTTCAAGGTCATGTACACGCGCCCCGACGTGTTCACACGCGACCGGATCGAAGGCGACCTTATCTGGATCTTGGATCACCTATACAAGGAAGTCGGAGAGCAAAGAGCGGTTTAAAGAGGAGAATCCCAACGAGGCAATGAGCGCCTCTTGTTTATCTGACGTGCTCGTAGAGCTCCACCATGTGTATTGCACGTCTACCTTGCCGCCTCAGAGTGTTCGCCTTGTACTCAAGCCACGTCGGCCGTTGCTACGCCTGCGATGAGCCAGCGGGACGCCGTCCGGGAACGTCGCGTTCAGCCACGCGACGACGTCTGCGTGGCCCGAGAGCGACGCGTCTCGGAACGCGCGCGGCGTGCAGCCTTCCTTGCGCCGCGCGTGGAGGAACTTGAGCACGTCGAGGTGTCCGAACCAGGCCGCGCCGTCCATGGCATCGGTCGTGCAGCCCTCCCGGCGGTGCGTGTGCAGCCAATGCACCACGTCAAAGTGGCCATTACGCGCCGCACTCTCCAATGCGTCGCGGGTGCAGCCTTCCCGCCGGTTGAAATGCAGAAACTGAACGACTGCGAGGTGTCCAAAGCACGCGGCGCTGTCCATCGCCTCGACGGTGCACCCCTCGCTGCGGTCCTCATGCAGGAAGCGCACGATCTCAAGATGTCCTCGTGCTGCAGCGCGGTCCATAGCTCTCGTCGTGCACCCTTCCGTGCGATGCCCGTGCAAGAAGCGCACGATCTCCAAATGGCCGTTCGCCGCCGCCTCATCCATCGCACGCTCAGTGCAACCTTCTCGCCGGTTCGCATGAAGGAACCGAACGACATCCAGATGTCCATTGGCGGCGGCGTGGTTCATGGCGTACGACGTGCAGCCTTCACGACGGTTCTCGTGGAGGAACGTGACGATCGAGAGGTGACCCGCGGCGGCCGCGTAGTTCATCGCCCAGCGAGTGCAGCCCTCTAGCCGCGTCTCGTGCAAGTACTCGACCAGTTCCAGGTGCCCATTGGCTGCCGCATGGTCCAGCGCGAGCGACGAGCAGCCTTCGGACCGGTTCTCAAGCAAGAAGCGGACAACGTCGAAGTGGCCGCCACGCGCCGCGAGGTCCACCGCGGTCTCAGTGCAGCCCTCGGTCCGGTTCTCGTGAAGAAACTGCACGACTCGAAGGCTTCCGTCCTCCGCGGCGGCGTTCATGGCCGCAGGAGTGCACCCTTCGCTCCTGTTGGCGTGCAGGAAATGCGCAATCTCGAAATGTCCATTGCGGATCGCTTCATCCATCGCGTTGGGCGTGCAGCCCTCGCTCCGGTGCTCGTGCAGCCACTTGACGACCTCAAAGTGACCGTTTTGGGCCGCGTAGTCCATGGCGAGCGACGTGCAGCCTTCATAGCGGTTCTCGTGCAGCCACTCGAGCATCTCGCGACTCCCGCGTCGAGCAGCGTAGTCCATGGCGAGCGGCGAGCACCCTTCGCTGCGGTTCTCGTGCAGCCACCTCACGATCTCAAAGTGGCCGTTCCGCACTGCATAGTTCATGGCTCGCACCGTGCACCCTTCGCTCCGGTTCTCGTGCATCCACTGGACGACATGGCGGTGTCCGTTCGCGGCCGCTTCGTCCATGGCGTGGGTCGTGCAGCCTTCCGTGCGGTGCGTGTGCAGCCAGACGACCACGTCCAGGTGGCCCTTGCCGGCGGCCCAGTCCATGGCGTCGGCCGTGCAGCCCGCGCCCTTGCCGCCAGGCACCTTTTGCAGCGCGTGCAGCCATTGCACGATGTGGAGGTGTCCGTACTTGGCGGCCTTGTCCATGGCGACCTTGCTCGCGACGAACGCCGCGTCCTGCGCGTGGATCCACTGCATGATGGCCAGGTCCCCCTGCTGCGCCGCCGCCAAGTAGCAGCTGTGCGCGCTCACCGCGTCCACGCGGCGGCTCGCGCTGCCCAGGCGCTGCACCAGGTGGAAGTAGCCGAAGTGCGTGGCCGCCACGAGCAACCACTTGGGCGACGGGTCCACGAACGCGTTCACGAGCTGCTCAATGTGCGCGCACGAGCCCAGCAGCTCGCGCCGCGCGTTGCACACGACGCGCACGCTCGCCAGCAGCGGCGGCGGCTTGTAGGCCGCTCGTGGAGTCGGCGGTGGAGGCGGAAGAGGTGCTAGCATCGTCGGGAACGCCGTCAGGAGCGGTGGGGAAGCGTGCCCGTGGAGAGCGTTAGACGGCGCGTTGTGCAGTGCCGAATGCGGCGCTTTTGACAAGCATGAGGTGTATACCGAGTATACATATTGGATGTTTGTCCGGATAAGGATACGGTAAAGTGTATACTGAAAGGTCGCGAAACGGCTGTGACGCGGGCCGAAGCGACGCAATCCGCGCTTCTGATTGGCTGAAACCAAGTATACAGTATACACACTGAGAGATGAGAACGTCTCTTTCTCATCCAACATGATAAACGTACGGCCATCATTGGCGATCAGTGATGGAAGTGCCGCCATTCCTCGATCGGCGCCGCGCTTCCTAGGTCGTCATCCAAAGCGCCAGGCGTCCTAACCCGCGTCGGTTCCGTGCCCTCGCCCGTCTCTGTCTGCTGCGCCTCCTACAGGCGACGTACTAGTGACCCTCAACGGTCGCATGTCGACTTCAATTGCTCCGAGTCGCCGCCAAGGCGATCGACGGCCGCCGCTGCTGGCGAGCGTGCGCTTCTTCTGGCGCGCGCAGCAGGACGCGCCGCTGGGCGCGCTGCCGCACGTGGCGGAGCTGCTGAGCGCGTTTCTGGACGACTCGCGCAAGTGGAACGTGCCGCAGGCTGTCGACTTCGGCCACTTCCACCTGGTGCAGCGCCTCGCGCCGCGCGCGCGCCGCGTCCGGCCCGTGCAGACCAAGCACTGCCTGTTCGCGGCGGCGCAGCAGGGCAACCTGCGCGTCGTGGAGTGGCTGCTAGCGTTCGACCCGGCGTTCTCGGCCATCAACGACGTGCTGGACCGCGCGGCGCAGGCTGGACAGCTCCACGTCGTCCAGTACCTTCACGAGCGGTTCTTGGAGCAGATCGCGAGCGGCCCGGGCAGTAAGAAGGCGATGGACTTCGCCGCGGGTAATGGACGCCTGCTGGTCGTCCAGTGGCTGCATGAGCGCCAGTACGCCGGCGGCTGCTCGACGCTCGCCATGAACGAAGCGGCGGGCCGTGGACACCTGGACGTCGTCCAGTGGCTCGCGGAGAACCGGGAAGAAAGATGCTCGACGTACGCCATGGACTTTGCGGTCTGGTACCGCAACTACCACATGGCCAAGTGGCTGCACGAGAACCGCTCGGAAGGCTGCACGTCGTTCGCGATGGACTTTGCCGCCATGCGCGGCAGTCTCGAGATGGTCCAGTGGCTGCACGAGAACCGCACGGAGGGTTGCACGTCCATCGCAATGGACAAGGCGGCCGAGCACGGCCACCTCGACATCGTGCGGTGGCTGCACGAGAATCGCTCCGAAGGCTGCACGACGGACGCCATGAACAGCGCCGCGCGCGAAGGGTTCTTCGAAATCGTGCGCTTCTTGCACGAGAACCGCCGCGAAGGATGCACGGCGAGCGCCATGAACTGGGCCGCGCGCGGCGGACACCTCGAGATCATCAAGTTCCTGCACGAGCGCCGACGCGAAGGGTGCACGTACCTCGCCATGGACTACGCGGCTTCCCAGGGCCACCTGCACGTCGTGCGCTTCCTGCACGAGACGCGTAGGGAAGGGTGTAGTAAATGGGCCATGAACCTCGCGGCGTCCGGCGGCCACTTTGAGATCGTCAAGTTCCTGCACGAGAACCGCACGGAAGGATGCACTGAGAGCGCCATGGACCGCGCCGCGGGCGGCGGATACCTCGACATCGTGCGCTTCTTGCACGAGAACCGGAGCGAGGGCTGCACCGCTGATGCCATGAACGACGCCGCGTGCTTTGGCCACCTCGGCGTGGTCCATTTCCTGCACGACAACCGAAGCGAAGGGTGCACGACCGATGCCATGGATGAGGCCGCGCGATGCGGACACCTCCGCGTCGTGGAGTGGCTGCACAGGAATCGCACGGAAGGCTGCACGACCAAGGCGATGGACGGCGCCGCGTGGTTCGGCCACTTGGACGTGCTCCAGTTCCTCCACGAGCATCGCAAAGAGGGATGCACGCGGCGCGCGATCCGAGACGCCGTCGTCTCCGGCCATGATCAAGTCGCCGAGTGGCTCCGCCACAACTATGAGCACTGCCGGACCGAGTGAAGGCGTCTTGCTTTCCTCCTGTATATTGTTTTGAAGTGTATAGTTCGTTGGCAGGGGCGCGATCAGTCGAGTTCAAAGCAAAGAGGGACGCCTGGGGCTGCTTGTCGTTGAGAGTTAATGACGCTCTCCTACACCACCACAGCGATCAAGCTCACTTCTCCACCCCTACATTGTCAACCATTGCTTGTTCCCGGAGTTCACCGCACACGGCGCCGAGTCTGTTTAGACCATGTTGACCGTGTTGCTGGCCTCAATGGGCTCGTCGACGTACGTGTTGGTGGACGCGCATGGCATGAGCTCGTCCTCGATCTCGGCGAAGCTGAGGCCGAACGAGCCGGCGTGGGCCGCGACGGAGACGAACAGGAGGACGAAGCCGGCCATGAGGTGGCCGCAGGAGCCCGTGCTCGAGCAGTCCTTGACCGACGACGAGGTGGAGAGCAGCGCGGCCGCAAGCAGCACCACGACAGCGAGCACTCCGTCAACAACACGCTCGACGCGAACAGTGGGGCGGGTCGTGAGCTTGGCGGTCTCGACGGCGACGACGTGCCACAGCGAGTACAGCGCAGAGGTGTAGCCGGCCATGACGGAGAACATGGGCATGGACGTGACCAAGCCGCTCTCGTACAGCTTGTAGCCCACGAGCAGCACGACAATGGCGACAACCGACGAGAGGAGCTGCACGGCGCGGCTGCAGCGGCGAGTAAGGTGGAAGCTCGGGCGGTGCACAGCCAGCGTCGCCACCGTCGAGGAGGCAGCACCGTTGCTCGTGGGCTTGACGGGCGTCGCCACCGACGCGTAGGTGTTCTCGTTTGAGATGTCCTCCACCGCCGACGAGGGGAAGGACGTCTCGGCCGAGTCGCGCACGAAGCTCCAGGCGGCCGAGGCCAGGAACAAGGCGGCGTTGACGTACGTGGCGACCACGCTGGCCGTCTTCATGCCGCAGCGGAAGACGGGCGAGGCGCGCTTCTCGAAGTACGCCTCGCGGATCTCGCAGTGCGGGATCACGTCGTGCTTCATCTCGAGCGTGGCGCCGAGCACGAGCACCACGACGAGCACGCAGTCGGACAGGCGCTGGTTGCGGACGCTAGGCGGCGATCCCGAGAGCTTGAGCACCCGGAGAGCGACCACGTAGTAGAGAGCGCAGAGCAACGCTGCGTAGTTGGTGAAGTAAATGGCCGCGGTCGACTTGGCGTCGAGCTGGAAGCCGCTGCTGGCGTAGCTCATGGGCGCGAGTACCAGCGCGGCAACCGACGCCACGATCTGCGCGACGCGGACGCTGAGGCGGGAGGCGGGGACGAGGCTCATGATTGGTTCTTGGGCTGCTCCGGTGGGACGACTTGGCGCGCTCAGAGCAAATTGAAGAATGTGATGGGCGTCGCGGTGGTGGCAACAAGCCCTTCTGGTGGTGGTGGGGAACGAGCAGGGGACTCGAGAGAGTGGGTCGGTGGATAGGTGTGTAGGGAGCACCTCGTACGGTAGCACAAGAGTAGATAGGCAAGCGTCCGCCTCTCTCCCTTCTCGGTCTAAAATGGGAGCGACGGGCACCACTGGGATCTCGCCGCAAGACCGCCAGAGAAGAGTTCGAGACTCATATCAGAGATGCAGAGGCCCCGGCAGCTGCGTCGGTCCGCACGAGCAAGCTTTGGGGGAGACGGGAGACCTAGAGGGCTCGTGGCATCGACCAACCAGCGCTCACCGCCGATCTTTGTGTTCATCGCTCTCTCGCTCTCCATCTCGTCTTACCCAGTGTCCGTCCGTCCTGAGGTGGTGCGAAAGAAATCGAACCATGCTGTGCAGCTCTTAGCGACGAGGGTTTTCGGTAAGATCTGATCCGTAAGGCGCTTGACGGAGACGTCACTGTCATCAGCTGGTCAATGTACACCGCCAGCATTAGTCTCTAACCGATGAGAGAAGGCTCGCCTCCTACTCCCAAGCGCACGTGCTTTGGCCCAATCGCCGTGTGATTCTTCGCGTCAGGTCCGAGCTTGGCCCCCTTGTCCACCAGAGTGTGTGCCTTTGGCCAATCGCCTCAGCTCGTCAGTCTGGCGCATCGGTCCGCGTCGTGGATCAGTCATGGGTATGGTGGACCCTCCCTCTGTCTGCAATCGGATCGACCAGCGTGACGACCATTGAAAGGCGCATCAACATTCGAGAGGATCGGATGATGCGCCTCGCCGCGCGCGTCCGGTCTGCATCCATCACCTGGCTTTGACCACGCGCGGCACGCGTATTCATTCTTTGGGATTGTTGACTCCCCAGGCGGTCTGCATTCCGATCTCTTCACGAGCAATGAGCAACTGTCCCGTTAATCTCTCGCGTGATGGTCTGTTAACAAGCGCAGACAACGCGGCAGCACGCGTGCCCCGGCCCAATCGCGCCAGCACGTGCTGGGTGGCCGTGCATAGCGTGGTATATACCTACAGTAGTTTGTATTGAACCACCGACGCCTCCCCCGGCCAGTAGTTGACCGCCAGGACCATACATACACTGTATCCGGCGAACCCTGCGAGTGAGCTGATGAGCGGCCAACGGTACGTATCGCGGCCTTTGCAGCGGGCGAGACGATTGGCCACAGGCACGCTGTCCGGACCACTGGACCCGGAGGAGAGCGCGACCGTCGGCACGGGTCCACCTTGATTGCAGCGTGATGCGTCGCTTTCGAAGGCGTTCTTCGCGGCGTGCGTGGCCGATGGATGCGCAATGCGTTGCACAAGTGCTGCGCTCGACAAGATGGGACTTGCGACGGGCGCGGCGCCAAGGCCCTGTGTAGACACGAGAGCACCAACAAGAGCTCACCTGGATGCATCTCCTCGCCACGCGTCTCGTGTACTCAGTGAGCGAGGAGCATCCTCTCCGCAGCTTGTCCACGAGCCCACCCGCTTGCTCCCCACTGTTCAATTCGCCTCGAACTCCATACCCAACGAGCTCTACTCCACTCCACCAGTCATGAAGACGTTCGCCGCTCTCGCTGCTGCCGCTGCTCTCGCTGCCTTTGCCCAGGCCGAGACGTGCGACTACTCGGTCGTCAAGCCCGACTTCCACCAGATCGGCTCGCCGATGGCGTCGTGTGTGACGGCTACGGGCATCAACTTCACGACCGGGTCGGAGCTGACGCTGTCGTCGACCGAGGAGAGCGAGATCTGCTCCGAGTGCGAGGACCTCGTCGACCTCATCTACTCCTTCACGTGGTACGACTGCACGATGGAGATCGACGGTGTGAACCAGACCGTCTCGGCGTACTACGAGACGCTGGTGGGCGGCTGCGCCAACTCGACGAGCTCCACGACGACCGCCTCGTCGTCTTCGGGGTCCACCGAGACGTGCGACTACGCGCTGGTCAAGCCCGACTTCCACCAGATCGGCACGCCGATGGCGTCGTGCGAGAGCGCCACGGGGATCGAATTTGAGACCGGGTCCGCGCTGAGCTTGTCGAGCACGCAGGAGAGCGAGATCTGTTCTGAGTGCTCGGCCATGGTGGAGCTCATCTACTCGTTCACGTGGTACGACTGCGTCATGGAGATCGACGGCGTGAACCAGACCGTCAAGTCGTACTACGAGACGCTGGTCGGATCGTGCCCCAACACGACGAGCAGCAGCAGCAGCTCCACCACCGCTGGCTCGACCTCGACGACCACGACCTCGTCCGCTGGCACGACGTTGCTTTCGACCGCAGTCGCGCTCGCGTCGTACGCGCTTGTCGCCCTGGCCTTGTAAGCGTCTGCGGGTCCGACTCCTTCGGTATCAACATGTTGCTCGGGGGGTTTCTAGCGACACCGCAGTAGAGTGGCGTGTGCTGGTTGAGACCGAAGGCGATGACAAAGATTTATAAAGCAGCCAACAAGCGAACGCTACCATTCTCCTCATATCGCAGTGTTTGTGTTTATTTTGTTTGTCCACTTGATGGGCTGGCTATTTTGACCACTTACTCCACCCCAATATGCTTCCAACTGGGCTTCAAAACGTGATCCTAATCGCGCCTAGTAGAATATAATAGCCGATGGGCTTCGCCCCCTCCGGTCTCCAGTCTTCGCCTCGCCTCGCACGCGCCTCGACCGCTCCTGATACTGATACTGTACCCTGAGTGGTCTCTGTCCGTGGCCTGGCATCGACTGTAACAACATTGCGCGACGGCAGCCCACTACCATCTCCCTGGTTGTACAGTACTGTACAGTGTACTGTACAGATGGACGCCTTCCGAATCGAGCGCATCTCGGTGATCGCGTCGACGCGCGTGCTCCAATCCAATCCGAGCGCTCGCGCAGCAATCAGACACGTCCGTCGGGTCGCTCACAGCGTCTCGGCGTCTACGTGAGATGGGTGTGCGGCTCTCCATGTGTCAGTGGCCAACCAGCGATCAATCCTGAAGCGGTCCGATCTGATAGGCATCAACATTCATCGAGGCTGATTATCCCCCGTGACAAAGCCAGGTCGACGCGCACGAGCTGATCCCGCCGTTCGGCCGCTTGAACCGACTTGTCTGGGTGACCGAGGGCACGCGCCCGTCATGCATAAACATGCGGGTCTGCCATTGCAAATGAACTGTAAACGAGTCGGCAGCCCGTGTGTTTAGTACAGTAATGTACTGTACTGTATGTACGCACACGGTGGCGGCTCCCGGCCTTGCGCGTGCCTTTCTCCAATCGCGTTGATCAGCGATTAGCCGGCCGGTGAGAGTGGGCAGGAGTGATTAACAGCGGCGCGTATACATCCCATCTAGCCTGATGATGCCCCTCGTGCCGAATGGAAGATGCGTCTCTCAGCTTGGTCTTGCGCAGAATTCCACGATGGGGCTCTTATCATCTCTTGGCCAGTCGACACGTTCAACAACCAGGCCGTCGGTGAGTGGAGGCACACACGAACCAACCGCTTGCTCATTCATGCGCACTCGATAGTGGGCCCCCTTAGGCACCCACCTCGCCATTGGGCACGGACACGTCCCGACCTGTCGATGTGCCCTAGGTTGGCTCCCAGATGGAGAACACACACATCAGCGGTTGGACGCTGCATCTACGCGGATGGGCCCGGGGCGAGCATTGCAATTGCGCTGAACTAAAGTATCGCCCAAGTGGGGCTCGGTAACAAACACTGGGTAGGATCCGATCCATGGTGCGCTGGCCCCAAGCCAATCCGCCTTGCCGGTGCCTCGCCACACGCCGTTGCTGTGCCTCCTCATTCTCCAACTTCCCCGACGCCCCTCGGAGCCCCTGACCTGTCCAGCCAGCTCTCCAAACTCTCCGCCATGAAGACGTTCGCTGTGTTCGCCACGGTTGCCACCGTGCTCGCTGCCATCGCCGCCGAAGACGCGTGCGACAACTCGCTGGTGAAGCCCTACTTCCACCAGATCGGGGACTCCATGACCGCCTGCGAGAACGCGACGGGCATCAACCTCCAGTCTGGCTCGATGCTGTCGCTCACCAGTGACGAGCAGAGCGAGATCTGTTCTGAGTGCACGGACATGGTGGAGCTCGTGTACACGTTCACATGGTACGACTGCGAGATCGCGATCGACGGCGCCGACCAAGTCCTCTCAACGTACTACAAGACGCTCGTCGGGACTTGCCCCAACACCACGAGCAGTAGCAGTGGCAGCAGTACGACGACCACTGCTGTGGCGGCTTCTTCGGCTGCTAGCACGGCTTCAACCGCGTCCTCGTCTTCGTCGTCGACGTCAACGTCGGTCGCTGCGTGCGACAACTCGCTCGTCAAGCCCTACTTCCACCAGATCGGCGACTCCATGACTGCGTGTGAGAACGTCACGAGCATCAACCTCCAGTCCGGGTCCGTGCTGAGCCTTACCAGCGAGCAGCAGAGCGAGATCTGCTCCGAGTGTACGGACATGGTCGACTTGGCGTACACGTTCACGTGGTACGACTGTGAGATCGAGATCGATGGCGCTGACCAGATCTTGTCCACGTACTTTGAGACCCTCGTTGGCACGTGCCCCAACTCCACAGCCAGCGGCAGCAGCGACGGTTCGACGACCGTCACTGCCACTCCAAGCACCAGCACCACCGCGACTAGCGGCAGCCCCGCTACCACCCCGACGCCGACGACTACGAGCGGCGCGTCTTCGCTGGTTTCGAGCGCAGCTCTTGCCGCCACGTGCTCGCTTGTTGCGCTCGCCATGTAGGCTGACTCAATGGGCCAGCAACCATTCACCTTCTCGATTCGAATTGACTAGACGACACCGGTATGAGATCGAGAGGAAGTCGAGGGTGAATACACGTACATGACTTGATTTGGGTTCTTTGGACGGATCACTGGTGTCTTCTCTTGGCGACTATTGCGTCTGATCGTCCATTCTGGAGCAGAGTTGGCCATCGTTTGCAGGCGAAATCAAAGAGAACACGTCAACAAGAAACCAACCATCACGAACCCACCAGTGTACAGCGCGTGTGCAACAGTGTAGTGGCAATTCCCATCTCGAGTGCTTTAGCGTAGCCTCTTCAACCGCGTAGGTCGCGTGCTAATCCCTGATGGGGCGACCGGCGTCGTGAGTGCTGGCGACCCTTCCGTTTTCTTGTCCGCAATGGTTGGAGCTGGATCGGGCTGCGATTCGCTTGCTGGTTGTGTCGACGGCGGAATCGGTCTCGAGGATGTCCGTCCTGAGTTGTTTGGAGCGACAGCGACTCCAACGCGCCGTACTTTCGATGGTAGAATCTCTTTGTCAATGAGGCTAGGCAGGCGCTCTGCCGGTAAGAACGCATGGGACACGGCTCTAAGGCACAGGCAATCACGAAATCAATTGAGGAATCGTCAGGCAAAGCCTCTTAGGTGACGAAGACAGAATAAACACAATCACTTACTGGATGTCGTCCTTCAGCAGCGATGTCTCGAGAGCTTTCAGTTGCCCTCCGGTGCGATGCTTGATCGCAAGTTCCACTAGCCGGCCAATACTACAAGCAAACACCACAAAAGACTGTCAATACCTTCGCGTCCTCAGTCGTGCCAAAAGTGCATGTCATGCATTCTGAGCAGACCAGAACTTACTTGTGGTATGCGACGAAATTGAGAAACTCGAGCGACGCGCGTGAGCTCTTGCCAATGCCAATCCACTGCCGAAAGTGCTGCGCCTTGTTGTTCATGAAATTCATCTTGCGGCCTTTCGCGAAAACGTCGTAGATGGTCCAGTCCATCGACTTGGTGCGCTCGTCCGCGAATCGAATGCGCTCCTAGAACACAATCGATCTGTCAGGTGTCGTGACGACCAGCACGATAAACGGAACCAAACGCACCATGAATGCCTCGTTGAAGACAGCTTCCGACTCTGACACGGCGAACAGATCGAGTTCCTCGGCGAGCTCCTCCTCTTCAACGTCCTCCAACTCGTTCTGCTCGTGCTTGGTCTCGCCGCGGAATTCACGCCAGCGACCGTAGTAGATGGCTTCATCGTCAAAGATCTCGACGAGCGTCTTCGAGCATCGCAACAAGATCATCCAACGGTCAGCTAACCTTGTCAGCTTCAACTCCGCTGGACAATTCTGTCCTTACCCTTAAGCACGAGCCTGCAGCTAGCTCTTCTGGGTCCATCGTCTGTAGTCTCCGTTGGATAAGCTCCCCAACTGTAGAAGGTGACAGGAGCAGCATATATCAGCATCCAAGACATCAGCCAGCGAAGCACAGCACACGGCATCATCTTACCAAGAAACTGGACTTCCTCGACTGCCGTGACGCACGACCGGTCAGCGTCGCCGAACGTGCTCATCATGGCGCTAATGGTGTGCAATAGCGTGCCCTTGGCGCCGCTCAGTTCACCGTGGGTGACTCCACAGACGCACTCTTGCTCGTAAAACTCCGATTCGGCCAGCTTCCAGCGCGCTTTGAGCCGCTTCTTGGCCTCGCGCGCGCTCTCCGCGTACTCGGCCACCGCCGCAGGCGCCACGTACGCGCTGTTTGGGTGCAAGTCCGTCGCCGCGTTGGCCGGCGCCGACCGCAGCGTCCGCCTCTGCAGCATCTGCAGGTACGGGTCCGTCTTGGCAGCTGTCGACGGCGCCGCGCCGCTATCGGCAGTAGCAGATGAGGACTCGGGCGGGGCGCCCGCTGCTTCGGGTGTTGGCGCGTCGCTCTCGACGGCCCCGGACTCCGTCGGCGGCTTGCGCGTGCGCCGGTCGCGAATGTAGTCGAGCATGCGCTTCTTCTGGTCCACCGGCAGTGTCTTCCACGCATTCGTCTGTCCGCCAGGCGCCGTCGTTAGCTCTAACGGCGGGTCAGGCACAGACAGACACCAATCGGAACGCGCACGCACCTCCTTGTACGGGTACTTTTGCTGGATGGCGTGGAAGAGGCGGTGCACCTGCTCCAGCAGCGGCAGCCGCGCCAGGTCCCTCAGCCCGTACTCGCTCTCCTCGTCGCTCGCGTCCGCGTCGCCCTCGCCCTCGCGGTGCCCGCGCTCGACGCCGTCCGCCTGCTCCTTCGTCCCGTCCGCCATTCCTGCCACCGCTTTGCCGAAATGACAGGGCGGCGTTGAATCGGGCGTTTCCCTACGAATGCATGTTTCGGTTAAAATGGGTCACTTTCAGGTGCGTGGTCCACAAAACAGGTTATATTGTATGTAATTCAAGATGCTGTGGGAACAATACACACTACTTTGAGTGGACCATAGATAAAACGCACTTTCTTCTTATCTACGTCGCCCAAACGGACCGAAAAAGCCTCAAGACACTGAGCGACGATGGCGGACGCGGACGGACCGGCGGCGGCGGGCGCCAAGGCGCGTAGGAACAGCGCGGCGGAGCTCGTGTCCGGCAGCATCAGTCTGCCGTCCGCGGAGGAGAACACGCTGGACGAGCCCGTGTCCGCGACGATCGTGCGTGCCGCGGAGCGATCTCGTTTTGTTTTTTCGAGGAGGTGAAGCTGATTATTATTATGGCGCTGGATCCGTGCTGTATTGCTCTCCCGTAGATGCGGGACGTGCGGCTCGTGGGCGGCAAGCTCAAGGTCGTGCTCATGCCGCGCAACACGTCGGACGAGACGCTCAAGGCGCTGCGCGACTGTGCGTATCCATCTTTTTCCAGCTTGCCGTGAATTTGCATGGGTGAAAGGCGATGACTAACGCAGCACGTGATTGTTCACAGGGGACCTGTGGGGCCCCCTGATGCTCTGCCTGTCGCTCTCCATGTACGTCCTCGCTCTCTCGTACTTCCTTCGTCGTTCAGTATCGCAATGACTGACTGCTATCGTCTGTAATGATCGGTATTTGCCGCGGACAGCATGCTGAGCATGTCGGCGCCGGCGCAGCAGTCGGCGATGGTCTTCACCGGCGTCTTCGTCGTCATCTGGGTGGGCGCCGCTGTCGTGACGATCAACGCGCAGCTCCTCGGGAGCACCATGTACGCTGCGTTGCGATCCATTCTCTTGTCGCTGTCGACAGCCTCGTTGTCGTGCCTGGTGGTGTCCAACTGACTCGTTCCCGTCTTCTTTTTTGCATGAACAACGACGCAGCTCCTTCTTCCAGAGCGTGTGCGTGCTGGGCTACTGCGTGTTCCCGCTGAACCTCGCGACGCTGCTGTGCTTGATGCTCAAGGTGGTCGTCTCGCACGTGCTGCTGCGCCTGCTCATCGTCACGGTCGGCTTCCTCTGGTCCACGCGAGGTGCGATCCCCCATCTATTTGCTGCTTGAAACTTTGACTGCACGGATTGACTAATGGTGCCACGGGTCTCCATCTCTTCGCGCAGCGTCCGTGGTGTTCATGTCGAAGCTCGTGCCGCCCAAGCGCAAGGCGCTCACGGTGTACCCCGTGCTGCTCTTCTACCTCTTCATCAGCTGGATGGTGCTCATCCAGTAGTGCGCAGCGCCCAGCCACGGAAGCACACGCGAGCAAGACGAGACGAGGAAAGGAAGCAGTGGGAACACGAGACAAAAGTCTTCTTGACCCGTGGTGGCGGCAGACGGTCAGCACCGCGTGCATGTTCAACGGTAACCGTGGAAATACGTTTCAAGAGTATCGATATGTGTGCTCTCCAAGTGTGTGATCACAGTACGCCTCCTCTTCGTGGTCATCACCATCGATCCGACCTCTGCGAATCATCACTACCAAACCCGATAGACAACATCAAGAAGCAGGGAGAAATGAGTGGAAGCGCCGCGGAGCAGCTCTCGCGCCTCATCAGCGACCTGGAGACGGACCTGGGCGTGGGAGCCAACGCGCCGGTGGTCTCCGCCGCCGCTGCTGCTGCTGCCGCTGCCCCGGCGGCGGACGCGCCGGCCCCGAAGAAGAAGGGCGAGGGCAAGGCCAAGAAGGAGAAGGCGCCCAAGCCGGCCAAGAAGGCGGCGGCGGCGGCCGACCCGGACCAGCCGGAGATCACCAAGCTCGACATCCGCGTGGGCCAGATCGTCAAGGTCTGGAAGCACGAGACCGCCGACAAGTACGCGCCTTCTCTATCTGTCGTGCGTCCTGCCTGAAGTGAACCCTAACGAAGGAATGAATGAACGCGGCAGGCTGTACTGCGAGGAGATTGACGTGGGCGAGGACGCGCCGCGGCAGATCGCGAGCGGGCTCGTATACCACTACTCGCTGGAGGAGATGCAGGGCCGCCGCATCCTCGTGCTGTGCAACCTCAAGCCGCGCAACCTCGTGGGCTTCAAGAGCCACGGCATGGTCATGTGCGCCGCCGTGCCGCTCGCGGACGGCAAGGAGAAGGTCGCGTTTGTCGAGCCGCCCGCGGGCGCGGCCGTCGGCGAGCGCATCGTGTTCGAGGGCCTCTTGGGCGAGCCGTTCACGCCCGCGCAGGTCGAGAAGAAGAAGGTGCTCGTCAACCTCGGCGACGACATGAAGACGGATGCGGACGGCGTCGCCAAGTGGAAGGAGCACGTCTTCGGCACGTCGGCCGGCCCCTGCACCGCCCCCGTCCCCAACGGCGTCATCAGATAAACGGAGACGCAAACGCGAGTGGGACGCTCTCTCCATTCCATGGCGCGTCCTCCTTACTGCTCCCTCCTACTACACGTGACTCGGTGCTAACTACAGACGTGCAAAACAAGCCGATCAATGCATCAGTTTCGCTTCCGCTTGGCCGGCGCCTTGCGACTCTTGTCGCCGGCCGCCTTGGGCCTGGCCTTCTCCTCCTTCGCCGTGTTCTTGCTCGGTTTCCGCTGCTTCTTGGCCGGTTTCTTGGCCGGCGCGTCCTCATAGTCCTTACCGTCGTCTTCATCGTCGTTCGCCACAGCCCACGCCTTCGCCCGCGACTTCTTCTTGGGCGCAACGTCCTCCTCCTCTTCGCCCTCTTCCAGCGCCGACGCCTTGCTCGCCTTCTTGGCTTTGGCCTTGGCCTTCGCGCGCGAGTTGACGCGCCGCCGGGTGTTGCTCTCTGTCCCGGACGACGACGAAGCGTCGGACGCCGACTCGAACGCGCTCGCCAGGTCCTTCCGCATCGACTCCTCCAGATCCGCTTGCGAGAACTTACTGCCGCCCGTGCGCCCCGACTGGTCGACCGCTGGAGAGCTCGCCGTCACGTTCCATCGCCCGCCGCTGCCCGAGCCCGCGGCGTTCTGGTTCGGCGAGAACAGCAGCGTCGACTCCTCCGCCTGCCGCCTGCTCTCTTCGCTCGACGCTTCGCGCTGTCGGACCCCGCGGCGCGGCGTCGGCGTCGGCGGCAAGCTCTGACGTCGTCGCTGGCGAGCAGCGGCGCGCTCACTGGCAGGGGACTCGCCGTTCCGTAGCCGGATCGGAGTCTGCGTGGCCTCTGGGCGATCCAGAGGCGAGTCACTGACAGGCGGAGCCATCGACGCCTTTGCTCGGCGGCCTCGGCGCGGCGGCGACGGGGTCTTCGTCGAAGCGGACGCGTCGGCGTCGACGGGCGGCGCCATCGACTTGCGCGCCTCCTTCTCCTGCTGCTGCTTCTGCTGCAGCTCGTGCTGGCGGAGGTCGTACTCGAGCTCCATGGCCATCTGCGGGTCCGAGTCCATGAAGATGCCCTTCACCTCCTGCCGGTACAGCTTGAACAGCTCGCGGATGTAGTGCAGCAGGTACCGCATCAGCGGACTGTGCTTGGACTCGAGCTTGTGCTTGAGCCCGATCAGCACGGGCACCACGTTCTCCAGAAAGTTCTTCTTGGACATCTTGGAGAGCAGTTTGCCCTTGGCGGCGGCCAGTTGCGCCGCAACATTGCCTCCTCCGCCTGCGCCTTCGCCAGCGGTCGCCGCATCTTCGCCGTCCCCGACGTCGTCGTCGTCGTCCTTGGACGAAGACAGCTTGATGTCGGGAGAGCAGAGGATCGCGAACGTGTCCTTGAGCACGGCTTCCGTGCCGTCGTCTGTAATTTGCGACGGGTTATCGCACAGCGGCAGCTTCCCGTCCGTCACCTCCTCCAGGATCTCCGTGCACAGCTTCATGGAGATCTGCAGCTTCTGCTCGTCCGTCATGTGCTGCAGCAGGAACTGGTAGAGCCTGGCGCGCTGGTGGAAGCGGTCGTCGCCCAGCAGCGCCAGCTCCTGCACACCCTCCTTCTCGAACGGCTCCGAGAAGATGAGTCGCCCGCGGTTGCCGTTCAGCACAAAGATCATCTCGACGAACTTGCTCGTGAACAAGTGCGGCGTCTTGTGCAGCAATGGCCCGCATAGAATGTGCCGCGCCAGGTTGGACAGGTCCTCGTGCTTGTCGACGGCCGCACGTAGGAAGAAACGCAACAGCGACTCGCGCCACTTGATGTAGTCTTGCAGGATCAGCTGCGAGAAGAGCAGCAGCGCGCTGCGACGCAGGAGCGCGCTCTTGTCGAGCAGCGACAGCGCGATCGTCGGCACGTACGCGTCCACAAGCGCCGTGTAGCGCAGCGACAGGTCGCCCAGGATGAGCAGGATGTTCGCGCGGATGTCGTGCACGGGGCACGTGCGCAGCTCGCGGATGAGCATGGTGATGCAGCTCTTGGCAAGCTTCTGGTCGCGCAAGCACAACTTCCCGAGCGTCACGAACGCGCACACGCGCACCGGCGTCGGGACATCCACCACAACCGGAGCCACGGACGCCACCGACCTCGTGTCGTCGTCAGGCATCTCCTTGTCGGCGTCGCCAGGTCGCGCAGCAACCTTCGGCGGCAAGAACATCTGCACGAGCGCCTTGAGCGCGGAGCTCACTGGTAGCAGTGCGATGTTTTCGTTGTCCTTGTCAAACTCAAGCAGCGCGACGTCGCCAATGGAGATGAGCTGCTTCTGCAGCAGCTCGGTTTGGTCCTCAATGATCTCCGGAGAGCCGTCGATGCACCGCCGAAGGTTCTCCTCGCAAATATCGAGCAATCGCTTCCCCCACGCGAAGCTGATCCCTCGTCCAGCCTCCGCCGTCGGCGCCTTGGACTTGCAGATGCTGTTGAGGGCGAGCACGGCGTCCGAAATGACGTTCATGGGGACCGCGAACGAGTTGAGAGAGATCAAAATGCTGTCGGCGATCTCCTTGGCGTCCTGGGCGTCAATCACTGGCGAAATGGCCGCGATCACGCGGAGGATACGCTTGGACCCTTCGTTGAACGCGACCGGCAGCTCTTGTTCCTGCAGCTTGTTCCAGCACTCGACGACGATGCCCAGGTTCTGCTGCTCGCCTTGCGCCGCGGCCTCGATGAGCTTACCAGACAGCGCGAGCTCCTCCAGCACGATCCAGCTGAACCCCCAATAGCGCGAGAGCTCGCGCACGACCGGGTCATCCAGCTCTTCGTCTTGGTCGGGAGTGTACGAGCGCACGCAGTGACGGATCGCGTGGATGCACGTGCGCGTGAGCCTCTTGATGTTCACCTTGTCGTCCTTGACGAGGAGGCGCAGCGCCTTCTGTGCGCACTTGGCCATCACTCCATCCAGATGCGACACGAGGCTCCACACCGAGTCGTACTCCTCCCGTTTCTCGTCGTTCCGGCGGTAGTCATACCACGACAGCATCCGCTCGAATAGTACTCGGTTGGTCCGCTCTACAGAGCACGTTTGTACCGTCGACTCGGCGTCCACACACAGTGGCAACACGCCAATGTTCCACAGCTTCTGAGCGTCATCGTCGCGCGGGAAGCGGATGAGAATCGACGACAGCGACTTGATCGCCTGCACGCGCACGATGACGGACGAGTCGGTGCAGCGCCCGTGGATGTCGAACAGGTCTTGACGCTTCGACGGATGCACAACCGTGCCACCTGGAGAGGCGACGCAGGAGGCCTGCAGAGCCTGAACGGCGGCGCGACGGACAAACGTCTTGTCGTCGTTCAGAGCGTCTCTGAACAGCTCCGTCAGGCGGATCAGCAGCGGCGTTTCCTCGTAGGACGGGTTGCCGTCCATGTCAACCGTGCGTTCATACAACAAAGCTTGAAGCGAAGCTGCGATCGTCGTTGAAGCCGAGTCGGCGCGTTCGTCGTCGTTATCGCTGTCTGCTCCGCCACTGACGCGAGTACCCGCCAAGCCGAGCGCGAGCGTGGAGGACAGTCCAGTGATCGCTTTCGCTCGTACTGAGGACATCTTGTCGCCAGACCGGTCGATCAAGATGTCAACGAGCGGCCCAACACCAGAGTAGATGACCAGCGCTCTTGGTATCGAGTCGTTCGGGACGTTCCAGAACTCGTGCTCCACTACAAGCCGACTGACAAGCTCCACTGCGAACTGCCGGTGCTTCGCCTTGACGTTTCGCGAGTAGCTGCCGAGAAAGCGCGCAAAGCGCACGCGATCCTCCTCCGAAAGCACGAGGCGCTGGTCTCGATGCGACTCGCCGGCGCACTTCCCCATCGTCATGGAGAAGGAATACGCCAGAACACGTTGGCGTTCCTCCGAGCGATCGGGCGATTGGAGACAAATGTTCTGGAGTAACCCGAGCCGAAGGAGAGATAGCTGCTTGACCTTGTCCTCGCGATCGGCAGCTTCCGACTGCAGTCGCGACCGCATCTGCTGCTCTACTTGGTCGATGATCTGCATCGCAAACTTGTGGAAACGAAGAGCGGACCGGGATTCCTTGGCGGATACATCCTGGAACGCTAAGCCGGGGATGTAGCAGTGGACGACAGCGCGAGCAATCTCCATAGCATCTCCGTGCGAGCCGGTGACCAGAGCGGTTAGCACGGCCTTGGTCTTCTCCGTCACGGCTGAGTTGGTCGCGTCGTTGGCTGGGGGGACGGCCGTCTGGAGGTATACCTGCGTCTCAATGGTCGGGAAGATGGACTCCCGACTCGCAGCGACGGAAGACTTGTGCAGGAACGCAGCCAGCATGTCCAGTAGGTCCAAGCCAAACTGCGTGAGCTGGCGGTGCCGCGTGTGCTCCGCTTCCTCGTCTGACCCGCTCGTGTCATCGTCCATGTCGTTCTCCCCGTCGTCATCGTCGCGCTGGCCGCGCCGCCGGGTGTTCCTGCTAGCTTGCGACTTCTTCGAGGCCCCTGCCTGCTTCCGGCCGCCAAACTTGCGCGCGCCGTCGGCGTCAGGCTCTTTCGCCATCAAGACGATCCACTTCCGGAGCAGATCCAGCACCTGGCGGTACACGTAGGGCATGAAGAGGCCGTACGCCGACCCGCCGGGCAGCTGCAGCCACGCGAGGTACACCTTCGAGGCCACCAGCGCCTTGGCCAGCGCGCGGCTCTTCTTGTGCGGCTCTAGGCCCGAGTACCCTTCGCGGATGCTGATAGTCGCGAAGAGCAGCGTGAAGAGCGAGCGGTAGACGGCCGTGCGGCGCCCGTCGTCGCCCACGACCGCCGCGATCGCGTCGTCCGACGCCAGGAATGTCCACACGCGCGTGTCGGCGTAGTTCTCGTCTCCTGAGGCGCGCAGGTATTTGGCGAGCACGCGGTCGACGCGGCGCAGCCTCCCGAGCGTCGCGTTGCGCGCGAACGCGTTGCTGGCGCCGCCGTCGTCCTCAGCGACCGCGACCGCCGTGCCGCCCGTGCTAAACAGCGAC
Source organism: Phytopythium boreale (assembly GCA_023338115.1). NCBI lineage: Eukaryota > Oomycota > Peronosporomycetes > Pythiales > Pythiaceae > Phytopythium > Phytopythium boreale. The sequence goes on along the minus strand of JAADYG010000008.1, from coordinate 102,210 downwards.
GAGACCGCGCTCTCGGGCACGTCGCCCAGCTCCAGCGCGCGCAACGCCTGCGCCAGCTCCGGCTCTGGGTCCCGCATCGCGTCGCCGGCGTGTTCCCCTTCGCTAGACACAGGGAAAGGGGCAAGCGGGAGAAGAGCGTTTGGCTCTTGAAGGCGTTCGTGGAAATGGCGCCACCAAGGATGAGCCGCCCGCCATTTTCAAAAGGGTGGGAGGGCCTATAATAAAGTCAAGGACTGTACTTGTCAGCGGGAAGAATGGTTTAACATGATTAAGTATATATGCGTACGTGTATGAAAGCATCCTCATGGTTTTCCAAAAATAAACGTACTGGGTTTAGCTATTGCCAAAAATACCTCTTAGTGCACGGCCCAAATTGAAGTGGCCGCCTCGAAACGACCGGCGTCATTGACAAACCATCGATTACGATGGCGGATGGAGCGGCGAGGCGCAGCAGCTCGAGCGCGCGCATGCCGTCGCCGACCGCTCGGGAGGCGGCGGCGGCGGGGGGAGGAGGTAGTCCGGACGCAGCGGCGCGCAGCCAGTGGCGCGTGGGGCCGCCGTCGGGCGCGCTGTTGCGGCGGAGCAGCGGGGCGCCTACTCCGAGCACTGCTCGGCCGCCCGACGTTGGTCCACAGGCGCGAGATAATGCCGCGTCGCGCACGGCGACGGCGACGGCCACACAGTCGGCCTTCATGGCGCGACAGGCCGAGCGCGCGCACATGACAGGCCTGTCGCCCATCGAGGAGATGCGGCTCGCGCAGAACGAGCTGCGTGCTAAAGCCGCCACCCAGCACGTACGTCCTAGCGGTTCCCGTCCGGAAGATAGATGCATTGGCGCTGACGTGAAAAGGTACGTATGTGGCTAGACGACGGACCGCGCGCGGCTGAATAGCAGCTTCCACAAGCTTATCACGATGCGCGGCGCGGTCCAGCGGATCAAGAAGCGCGCCAAGGTCGCGGCGCTGCACGCCGAGTCAAAGTCCGAGGTCCTGGCAGACCAGCGGCTCGACCGAGACATGGACGACCTGACACCCGGTGCGTCTCTTATCTGTTGCCTTGCTGCAGAGACGTGGTACCTGACGTCGTCTCGCCTGGATGAACAGCCGAGGCGCTCGACTTTGTCGAGTCCGTATCCAAGAACGAGAACATGATGTTCCTCAAGAAGCAGCAGTACAAGGAGTCGGTCGTGCCCTGGTACCTCATCTCGCCGCACAGCAAGTTCCAGCTGCGGTGGGACCTCTGCTCCGTGCTGCTCATATCATGTACGCTTTCTCCTGGTGCGGACGCAGCGAGGGGATCGACAACTCTCTCTAACACCGCGTTTTGTGCTCGTTCCATCAGATAATGCTGTCATTGTTCCTGTGCGTCCTCTGCACCCTACTCGATTGAAAGGACAGCCGAGAGGGCGATCGCTCACTGTGTCTGTGCGCTTCGTTTGGCTTTGTCCTTTCAGTTCCAACTCTCCTTCGCGTCGTCCGTGAGCACGTCCAGCTCCGAGGCGACCGAATACCTCCAGCGCATGGTTGACGTCTTCTTCATGGCCGATATTGTGCGTTTCCTCACTCTCTTTCTGTTTACACTGGAGTAGCTCGGTCCTTCACATCCATCGCGTCGAATCGCGGGAAGAAGCTAAGCGTGCGTGTGTCATGCCGATGCGCAGGTTGTCAACTTCTTCTCGGCGTTCGAGGACGCCGGCCGGATCGAGGCGCACCTGCGCTACATCGCGGTGAAATACTTGCGCTCGTGGTTCCTGCTGGACTTCGTGTCGGCGTTCCCGCTCTACTACATCCAAGGAGCGTACTACCGGCTGCCGCAGATGGCTCGGCTCTTCCGCTTGTTTCGGCTCTTCCGCTTGTTCCGCATGCTCACCATCACGCGCATCCTGAATCGGTGAGCCGCGCTCTCTTTACTTCGTTGACGGACGTGTGTTAGCTCGCTATACTGAGCAAGCGCACTGCTCCTGTGCAATGCCTACCAACAGGTTAGAGTACGCGCTGCTGCTAAAGTCGACCGTGAGCAGCCTGTTCAAGTTCTTCCTCATCGTGGCGTTCACCTCGCACTGGCTCAGGTATCTTCTCAGGTCGTGGATGTCCTGAATGGACAAGGTTCGCTCACTAACTACCTGCTCCCCACTTTAGCTGTTTCTTCTACCTGATATCGGTCGATGACGAGAACGGCTGGGTGCACATCACCGGGCTGGGCGAGAGCTCCCTGTACGACAAGTACATCTCGGCGTTCTACTGGTCCATCATGACCATGTACGTTGTCTCGACACCGACACAAGCGCTCATCTGTACTCGCCAAAGTCACTAATCGACGTCGTGTGACGCTGCCGGCAGGATGACGGTCGGATATGGCAATGTGCACCCTTGCACGACTCACGAGCGCATCTTCGCCACCTTCGCCATGGGCCTGGGCGCCTGGATCTTCGCGTACGGCATCACCAACGTCGTCGCCATGGTGTCCAACCTGAACGCAACTGACAGCATGTCCCAGCTCAAGATGGACGAGCTGAACGACTACATGGAGGCGCGCGAGCTGCCGATGCGGCTGCGCTACGAGATCCGCGAGTTCTTCTTCAACGCGCGCATGTCTGCCGAGTCCAAGCTGATGAACGAGGGCAAGGTCCTGGGCGAGTTGTCGGCGCTGCTGCGCTCCAAGATCGCGTTCGCCATCAACGACAGCGTGCTCAACAAGATGCCCTTCTTCGCGGGCGCCGACCACAACTTCCTCATGGAGCTCGCGCTCAGCATGCGCATGGTGTGCTTCCCGCCGATGGAGGAGGTGATCCTCGAGGGCGAGATCGGCGAGGAGATGTTCTTCATCTTCCGCGGCGTCGTCGAGATCGTCAAGGGCGGCGTGCAGCTCGGACTGCTCGGCCAGAAGCAGTACTTTGGCGAGATGGCCATCCTCAACCAGAACTGTCTGCGGACAGCCACCGTGCGGACGCTGTGCTTCTGCGAGCTGCGCATGCTGACGCGGGAGAAGTTCCTGATCGCGCTGACGCACTACCCGGCCATGAAGCAGCGCATCGCGCGCATCGTGGACAAGCGGTCCAAGAACAAGCCGCGGCCGGACGCGTCGCGTGCTGGGACCATGCGCCGAACAAGCACCATGACCAGTCTCGAGAAGATGGCGGCGACCAGCGCTATCGACGAGAAGACCGCCTTGCAGCTCTCGGCGCCCACGCAGGAGACGACGCTCAGCCGCATCTCGCAGCTCAACGCCGACTTCTCCGGCTCCTTCCGCTTCCGAACGGCCGAGACCGATCTCGAGACCATCCAGGAGCGCATCACCGGCTTGATCCAGCAGCAGGCGGGCTTGGCGCAGGTCGCCGGGGCCATGGCGAACAGGATGAGCGCGCTGGACGCTAGTGACGACGGCGCCGCCGCGCCACTGTGAATCACCACCCAGCAACACAGTAACGTCCGTCTCTTCCTCACGTCTGCCTCAACTGTCGTGTGCTGTTTTGATATTGTTTCGCTCGGACAGCGCTCCTCGGTCGCTGCAAAACTGTCTAACAAGCGGCCGTCTGCCTATGAACTCACATGAGGTTGTTGCTCTCGTCCGGGACGTGGACCGTCGTGCCCTCGAGCACCTTGGACACCTTGATCTGGCAGCCCAGGCGCGATCTGCAATCCACCATCAATGAACAGTTAGCATCCCCCGGCGTCTCCACCACACGCCCGAACAAAAGCAATTCAACTCACGTCTCGGTGAGTCCCCAGGCCAGGTCCAGCATGTCCTCTTCTTCCTCGCTGATCTCGGGCAGCTGGTCGAACACCTCCTTCTCGAAGATCAAGTGGCAAGTCGAGCACGCCAACTCGCCGCCGCACGCGCCTGTTATCATCACGCTCTCGTCAGGAGAACTCGCAAACACAGAGAGATGCCGCAACACGTCGGGCAGACGTACACTCGAGCTCGATGTCGTTCTCGTGGGCCACGTCCGCGAGCGTCGCGCCCTCGGCCGCCGTGACCGTCTTGGCCTCGCCCTCGGCGTCCACGTACGTGAACGTGACCATCTCCTTGGCCGAGGAGAAGCGGCGCTGGTTCAGCACTTGCACCGCCGAGGGCGCCCGCCGCACGACCGGGAGCAGCGCAGGTCGGCGGCCCGCGCGCGCCGCCGCTAGCGCCCCGAACGCCTTGGTCAATCGCGCCACCGCTGCCATCGAGATCGCGTTTTAGTATGGACGTTTGTATGGAGTCTGGTGGTGCACGCCAGCAGAGCTGCTTATTGCCCCGATTGCGTAACCTGCGAAAGGCGATACGCCTCACCACCCACCATCGTGCCGGATAATCTTGTCCGGATAGCAGGTATAATATACAGTATACGCTCACTCAATATTGATATTGTATTTACGATATGAATACCCAAACAAGCATGAGTGTATTAAATCAATATTTGTAATAATTGACATCGTTCTGCAATGGTCATAAAACGGACACCGCGAATTAAAACGGACAGAACGGACGGTACAACACTCTGGGCACGGACTGAAGCTCGCGCGAGACGAGGGTGTCCAATGAGAAGAGGCCAATGGAGACCACGAAGAACTGTGCGTCATGCTGCTGTTACCATGAGGTCCATGAATATTCAGGACTCATTGAGCAGAGGCCTCGCTTTCCCAGGGAGCGCGGTCGATTTATTATCGCGCCGGTACCATCCAGTCTCTGGACCAGAGAGAACTCAAAGCGGTCATGCGGTCAGGCCGATTGTGGCCGTCTTGCTGTACGCACCCGGCATACAAACAGCAAGTGGATTCAGTGCCGGCCCGATCTCTCGCCACTTGACCCCCATCATTTCGGAGCCACCGCGGATACCAGAAATTCATTGTCAGAGGTACTCCAAGTATACTTATCACCTACTACATGATTCGAATAGCCCATCATAAAGTATCACCTATCATTTCCCACAGGTTCCTGCCTGGTGTAATCTTGAATCGGAGACACGACCCACTCTTTGCCGTTTTTCGCACAGCGCCCGCGTGTCGAAAGCCCACTGCGCGGTCGTCCCGTCGCCGCGCGCGAGGCTTCTCAGCGGACAGAAATGAGCGCGCCGGGGGGGGGAAGAACGGCGCGCGTGGCCCCTTTTACCGGATCGTCCGCCCGCGCGCATCCCCCTCCCTTTGAAGGGCGAGGGCGCGATGCAACGCCCTCCCTCCGTACATATACAATGGCCGCCTGTGTCGTGTGTGTGTTGGGCGCAGATTCCCGCTCCCCGAGTCATTCCCCGAACGCCCAGCGCGCGTACCATACAGCGAGTTGATTGAATGACACGGCAACTGCGCCGGCTAGCGCTGGCGGTGGCCGCCGCGGCCGTGGGCGGCGCCCTGGCCGCCTCCTCCTCGTCCTCTTCGTCCTCTTCTAGCGCCAGCTCGTCGTCCTCGTCGTCCGGCTCAGGCTCGAGCGGCAGCTCGTCGGTCCATACGCTGCCGCTCGTGAAGCTCGAGACGCGGTCGGGCATCCAGCCGTGGGTCGACCCGGACACGCCCGAGGACGTGCAGGTGTACACGAGCTCGCGCGGGGACCCGTGGGAGCTTGTCATGAGCGACGAGTTCAACAACCCGTCGCGCAACTTCACGCCCGGAGGGGACCACATGTGGACGTCGCTCGAGATGGCGGACGGCACCAACGCGGCGCTGCAGTACTACGGACACAACATGAGCACGGTCGTGTGCGACGAGAGCGACGACGACGGCACCGAGAGCGTCTGCTACTTCCAGATCGAGATCATCGACGCGCTGCACACCATCACCGTCTACAACATCTACTCGCGCCCGCCCTCCTACCAGAACTCGACCTTTGTACGTCGTAGTGAGTGAACCACTCACACGCCTCACACAACGCTAACATCCTCGCCTTGGTTGTTTGATGTGTTTGATTGCAGTACTACCGCGCGGGCAGCATCCAGTCGTGGAACAAGTTCTGCTTCCAGGGCGGCATGGTCGAGGTGCGCGTGCAGCTGCCGGGCGGCATCTCCAAGAAGTCCAAGAACCCGGACCTGAAGAAGGCCTCGAGCGCGCGCGTCACCGACACGTCGTACTACCCGACGTGGCCGGGTGTCTGGTTCATGGGCAACCTCGGCCGCGCGCTCTTCTCCGCCTCGACCAGCCGCATGTGGCCCTTCTCCTACGACGAGTGCGACGAGCGCGTCTTCAACTCGAGCAACCAGCGCATCAGCGCGTGCGACCCCAGCCCGGGCTCGGGCATGAACCCGTACCAGGGCCGCGGCGCGCCCGAGATCGATCTGCTCGAAGGCGGCGGCACGGCGATCTCGTCGTCCATCCAGATCGGACCGGGCATGCCCGAAGAGTACCGCCGCGTGGAAGCCAACGTGACGGACGGCGACAACCTTTACTGCTTCTACGGCAAGTACTGCACCACGGAGGGTGCCAACGATGTGGGCGTGCCCACGGACCTGTACGCGGAGCGCAAGTACCAGTCGTGGTACGGAGGTCTCCGCTACGCCGCCAACAACTTTTGCGCCATCGACGGCAACGACACGCAGGTATACTCGGAGATCAAGGCCAACATAGAGAACATCACGGCGAACGCGTGCAACGTCACGATCTGCCCGGCCTCGAACGACGTGTACAGCGACCTGGACTACATTGACGGCGTCAGGTCGCGGGGCCACTGGGGCATCAACAGCAATGGCACGTGCTTTCCGGCGATGAACGCGTACCAGGGCGCGTTCCTGTGCGACCCGGACAACCAGGACGAGCGCTGCTCGGCGCCGCGCAACGACACGACCGCCAAGACCAACACGATGGAGCCGTTCGCGTACCAAATGGACGCCATCTCGTCCAATTGGGGCATTCACGTCGGCGCGTACACGTCCTTTGTGCGCTACCAGCTCGAGTGGGTCACGGGCGAGGACGGATACATCCGCTGGATGATCGAGGGCCACCCGATCTTCGAGATCCCGGCCGAGGCCATCATCGGCGTCGGGCAGGACTCATCCAAGTCGAACCCGGTCAAGATCTTCCCCGAGGAGCCCATGTACATCATCTTCAACGTGGCGCTGTCGTCCTCGTGGGGCACGACCCCGCCTAACGCCGGCAAGCCGTGCCGCGGCGACGGGGAAGACGACGACGTGAACCTCATCTGCGACTCGTTCCCGATGCACATGAAGATCGACTACATCCGAGTGTACCAGGACCGGTCGAACGGGTCGACGATGGCCGTCGGGTGCGATCCGTCGACGCACCCAACCAAGAAGTGGATCGAGGACCACATCGACGAGTACACGGACGCGGACAACACGTGGGTGGAGGTGCAAGGCGGCGCGCCCTGCCGCGACTACAAGGACTGCAACTTTCCCTACAGCGTCGAGTACGCCTTCCGCACGGGCCAGTGCAACGCCGACTCCAAGTGCGAGTGCACCAACCCGTACTGGGGCGGCCCGCGCTGCACGTACCAGCTCAAGGCCACGTCCGCGAACGGCGAGCTGGCCGAGTACAACTACGGCCCGCCCATGTACGCGGTCTTCATCGTGGCGGGCATCGCGCTCACCATCACGCTGGTCATCTTGGTCGTGTTCTCCTTCCGGCGCCGTGCCAAGCGCGCGCGGCAGCTGCAGATCCAGCAGAAGGCGCAGGCGCGCAAGTCTCTGATGGATGACCTGTACATAGCCAAGTCGGCCGTGATGGCGAGCGGCGCCACGCCCACCCCGAACGCTGGCTTCGAGGACGAGAGCGAGCAGAGCAAGAGCGCCACGTACCACTCGTACGACTGAACTAGGTAAAGAGGGCAAATACACCGACTAAGTACTGTATGTTGCTGTTGTAGTCGACATTCGATCGATCGAAGGAGTGAAAGCCGCGCCATGACCATCGACAGAGACGAGAGCTAGCGCAGGTGTGGGGTGGGTGGTTCATTGATTGCAGTGCGTCCGCTCTCAGCCAGCGCGGTTCATTCAAGTCCTCCTCGCACTTTAGTGTCGCGCCTCCACGGTCGCAAGCCCGACTTGGTGCTGCATCACCTACCGTCGCTCGCGACTTCCATCGCGGAAAATCATCCAGACTGCTTACGCCTGGAGCTTGTCGCCGCGTCGGAAGAGGTTGTCCACGATGTGCCCCACATTCTCAATCACGCCGAGACCCGCCGAGTACGTTTTCTACAAGACACAACAGTCAAACAGGCCAGTCGTCAGTCGTCGACCGATCGACTCGCATCGCATGCACGGCAATTGCAGCCTCGTACGTCTTCGGTCGGGTTGTCGTATACGATGAGCTGGCCCTTGCCCTGGTCCAGGATGCCATGGAACTTGTGGTCTAGAATCATCTGCGACAGCCTGCGCGGGTCGACACAGTCGTCTCGTCAGTACACGGGAGGTGCAAACCAGCATCGGCCACATGGCACGCACTTGAGCTCGATCTGGGGCAGCGGGAGCTTGATCAGGTGGGCCACGTGCTCGATCTCCACGCACGAGAACGGTTGGATGATCTTGATCAGGTTACTCTCCAGCAGCTGCTCGTACAGCTTGCCCAGGTGCAGCTTGATCAGCGGGTCCTCCACGAGCTCTGTTTGATTCACACACACAATGATCAGCAGCCAGCTCTTGACGTTAAGGCAAGACAACAGCACAGACACTCACGGGCCGAGTACTTCTGCGTCGCCTGCTCAAAGAGCTCGAGCGAGCGCTTCTCGTGCGCCTTGGCGACCGCCTGCATGGCCTCCACGTCGATGCCAATGAACTTGATGGCCTGTTTGCCGTTGATGATCGTGTTGACCTCGCTCGCGCCGCCGCTCGCGACCTTGGACAGCAGCATGTACTTGAGGCAGCTTAGCGCCTCCTTCTCGTCGATCGAACTCAGCGCCTCGAACGACTCAAAGAAGAACGAGTACGCCGTCTTGTAGTCGTGCTCCTCGGCGTGCAGGATGCCCGACATGAGGTCGATCTGCGCCTGCGTCTTGGGCACCACGTAGATGGTGTTCGAGATGCTGCGCGCCGCCGTGAGCGCCGCCTTGGCCTTGGGCACGTTGCGCAGAGCGTGGTGCAGCTTGCTCTCAACCAGGTGGATCTCCACCAGCAGCTGCTTGTCGTCCAGCTTCTTGATCTCGCGCAGCAGCTTCGTGATCAGGTCCAGCGCCGCCTGAAACTTCTGCTGCTGGAAGTAGCTGCGCAAAACCCACACAATAACTCGTTAAGTATCGGTTGTACAGCACAAAAGGGTATCCATGGCTCGTACATGGCGGCGAGACGCGCCTCGACGCGCTGGCGGAGGAACGTGTGCTTCTCCTGGTTGCACCAGTCGATCGAGTCCAGGCACAGGTCCGCCTGCAGCTGCAGCGCTTTGTCCGCATCCAGCACGTGCACCTTGGCCACCATGTCGATCACCGTGCGCACTGCGTGTGTATCCCCATTAGTATACGTTAGAACACGCTTTGCTCGTGTTCCCCCCTATCGAGATAGCGGGTCCACGCACCGATCTTGCCCGTCTTGGCCTTGGCGATCGTGCTGAAGAACGGGCGCAGCGACTGCAGCAGCGTCGCCAGCTCCTTCTCGCGCCTGCGGGTGTCAGCCCGTCAGAACGCGTGCCATCCTCTTGTATCCCCACTAATCCTCGCTAGCATAGTGACGCACCCATACTGAATGTAGAGCTGCGCCAGCTTGTAGATGGCGTGCTCCTTCACGCGCTGCACCTGCTCGCTCGCCGCGTCCTCCTCCTCTGTAGTTCCAACCGGTATCAGACCCGCATCTCCCTCATCTCTACGGCAAACAAACACGCAGAACCCACCGTAGGACAGGATGTTCTGGTACAGCGCGATGCCCTGGTCGGGCGACGATTTGGGGCCGTACGACGCCACCAGCTCCTCCGCGTCCTCGAACTTGAGCTGCAGCGGGTGCGGCGCCTCCACCTCCGCCATCTCCACGTCCTGCGTCGCCATCGTCTCTGTCGTCTCTAGTAAGTGCGGCGAGCGTAAGTAGCGCGCCGGCGGGTTGCTTCCTTGCGCTCGCGATTGGCTTCTTCTGCTTCTTCCCCTCTTTGATCGCGTCCGAGCGATATCTTTGTCTTGTACTCTAGTATTCTATACCCCGTCGAATCTGTGCGTATATTATGTATTCACTAATAGAGGATTACACGTTGTGAAAATCCAGAAGAGGTCTAGATCAACTTTGACAATCATTACGGTACAACTACCCGCGCAATGTGCAGGCGTACCAAACTCAGTACGTGAAAGTGAAAGTGAAAGAGACGGCAACAATGCCGGCGGACCCGCGGGCGTTCCTGCGCAAGTAATGCGCGCCCGTGCGCGGGCAGCTGTCGCTGCACGTGGACCGGGCGGGGTTCTCCGACCACGAGAGGGACGTGTACGCGGGCACCCAGGTGGATCTGCCCGAGTTCGAGGAGGACGCGACGCGCGAGCTGCTGACGGGCATCCGCGACGCGCTGGTGCTGCTCGCGATGGTGGCGCGCGCCGACCGCGAGGCCTGGCGCCACGTGCTCAACAAGTTCTGCAAGCTCGCGTGGTACGAAGTGTTCAAGTTCGACGGTGCGGACTCGTTCGACCGCGCGCGCTTCCACATCACCTTCCACCTGAACAGCCCGAAGCACGGGTGGGTGGCGGACATGCTCGCGGATCTGTTCTCCGGCCTGAGCGCACCGCCGAGCGCCGCGTTCATGCGGGCGGTGAAGAAGATCGGAGCGCTGAGAACGTGCTCGCGGACGCATGGGATGTGGCTAGAGATCCCCGTCGCCGTTGCACTGTACAGCCACGATTACTACCGCATGCGGCGCGAGAAGATCGACGAGCAGCCGCAGATGGAGCGCGCGTGGAGTGTGATGAAGGCTCTCTGCTCCAAATACGGCGGCTGGCGCTTCCCGGTGCGCTTGGCTGCTCCGGCGAAAGCTGGAAAAGCAGCAACCGACCAGGACGACTGGCTGGCCGAGTGCGTGTTTGCAGTCAACCCCGTGGACGTGAGCGTTGGGACGCACAATCAACAGGTGAACACGTGGCTGGCGCGGTATCTCGCCGGCGTGGTCAGCACTTGTAAAGGTGACGAGTTTTCGAGCTTTGATCTGAACATGCGGTTCCCGTACGAGCACGACGCGGAGGCCAACGCCGCGCGATATATCCAGACGTTGGGCAACATGTTCGAGAAGATGATGTGCGCGAGCAGCATGTCCGAAGAAAGTTGTCCGACCGTGAGAAACGTCGACGTGAACATTAAGGTTCGGACGAGGCTGGTCTCGGACGGGCGTGCTCTGCTCTGGCCGAGGCGCGGGCCACTACCGAGTGCAGTCTCAGTTTGCCGTTGCCGTGGGGGGGACCCGGAGGCTCGGACGCGAATGTGGCGATGGCTGGCGTATGTGCTATTCTCAAAGCACTCGCGGGTGCTTTCGTCAGTGGCAAGCGTCTCGCTTTCTCGTGTCCCACTGACAGCAGAGGACGCCAACACGATCGCAGCCGTGATGGCGTCGGCTGACCCGGTCAGCCTCTTGTGCGCTCAGCAGCAGAGCACGGACCAACGCAGCCAGTCTGAGGCGCCGCCACATTCAGATCACGCGCTGGTGTTTGCAAAACTTCGGCGAGGGACAAAAGTGACGCTCATGGCGATGCGTCCCGATGACGAGATCCCAGCTACCTCAGCAAGCTGGGTATTGCCGTCGGACATGGGCGGCGTGCAGGTGCTGGGGTCAATGGAGTTGAACGATGGCGAAGGTGTCGCGAGCGTGCTGGTCCCCGGGTACGGCATCTGCCATGTGCGTCAAGACCAACTGGTCGCGGAGACGATTAACAGACTTGCATCGAGACCCAGTGCTCCCATCACGGACCTTGTGCTGGAGTTTGACTGCTACATGCAACAAGACAGTCCCAGGGGTCTTCCGCGCTTGCTGGAGCTAGTCGGGCCACCGCTGACTTGTCTCGAGCTCCACTTCGGCTCCAGGTGGGATATGGACTTGTCGAGCGTTTTCAGCTCGTGCTCCAATCTGAAAGTGCTCGTCGTCGGCTTCGTTACCGTCGATGCTGCGTGGTTTTTGGATAAGTACAACGGCAGCAGCATGCGCCTCGAAGAGCTCAGCTGGCCGTTTGACAACCTGTCGCTGGTCGCGGACGAGCTGGCGAACAGTCAGTCGCGACTGGCGCAGTCGCTCAAGCGCATGGTGTATCACCCGATCAGAGACGACGCGTGTTTGGATGCGACATTGTCGATGCTCGACTCCAATCGGAAGCTCCGCTACTTCTACATGCGGGCGGTCTCAGAGGTATTCAAAACCCGTGAGAAGGATGTGGAAGGTTTCCTGCACGGCAACCGCGTAGAAATTCCGGGGAGTCTTTCGCTGGCGTGTCGCTTGGCGTTCCTGAGTATTTCCAGCCCAAGACATCACCATCACGAGCAGAGCGACTCGAAGCGAGCCAAGACCAGAGCGCTGTCGACATCGCTACGAATGTCCTCAGTGCTGGCCGACTTCTCCGCTGACCGCCAGGTGATGTCGACCATTTTCGACTTCGCCGCGCCGCACGTCTTGAGACGAGTGCGTTTCAACTGCGTCCCCAGGTTTGAGCTGTGGTAGACACGGATACCGCTGCATAGCGTTTTTACTTTTTGGCAAGTTGGCTATGACGTGCGCGCTCGTGCGCGGGCGACTGGAGAATGCACAAGGAGAGCCGAGCTCCAAGGATCTAAATGAGTGGCGGGATATGGTGATCAAGAAGCCATGCCATCCGTCGATGGCGAAGACATGTGAGTCGGCGCGATGCACCAACTTGCATTGGGTGCTGAGAATAGCCAAGGTGGTTTTCTGGCAGCACTCCTTGCCAGCCCAAGCCAACTTAGCCGTCGCCAAATATATACGTGCGGCTCCGACTCTCCAGCCACCGACGACCGACACGACTGAACGCCTCCCGTGGGCTCGGATCTCCAGGTCGATCGAATCGGGCCGAGGTCGCGCCCCACGCGATGGAGTTCGGCCACGAGACCTCCACGAGGTTATCATGGCGCCACTCGCCCGAGCTGCTGCTGAACGAAGAGTCGCTGGCAGAGATCATCGCCAAGCTGCGTGCGCAAGTGCAGACGCTCGAGAAACATGAACTGCTCAGTGGCACGGCGCTGCCTCCGTGGCTAGTGAAGGCGCTGTCTGAGGTGGCCAACAGCGCCGACGCCGTCGTCGAGTGTCAGGCTCTGCGCGATCAGGTCGTGTCGCTCCAAAAGGAAGTGCTGGACCTCCGACACGAGATGCTGCTGCAGCAAAGTGCATCTACAGGCGGAGACGCGGGCTCGCAGGGCTACAGTCCGACGCCGTACCATCGTCAGTCCACCGGCCGAATGCGACTCAACCAAACCGGGCCGTCCATCCGTCCGGGACTGTCGTCGATGCCCTCCCAGCGCGATATGAGCGCGGATTTCGCCGCCGAAGCCACTGGTTCACCCGTGCACGGTCCGGATCTCGCTCCCGCCCCAACTATCAACGTCGAAGGGATGCTCAAGCCACTCTGGGACGCCATTCACAAGCAGACCAACGATTTCTCGACGCTGCGGCAGTCGTTCCATGACGCCAAGGACACGGTGTCGCGGCTTCAGGCTGAGATCAAACGCCGCGATGCGGTCGTCCAGGCGAGAAACAACAAACACGAAGGGTTCGTGCAGGCCCAGATGGACAAGCTCAACGAGAGCCTCCGCGCGTGCGCGACGCAGAACGACCTGATCGGCGCCGAGCAGAGGATCGCGCAGCAAATGAAGATCGACCGGCAGCGCATGCTCGACGAGGTCGAGGACCGGTCCAACAAGATCGTGGAGGACTTGCTGACGTCGCGGTCTGAGCAGGAGGATATCAACAGCACGTACGCAGAGATGATGGAGAACATCACGAGGAAGCAGACGCGCGCGGAGGAGGTGGTCGTGGAGCTGCGCAAGAAACAGCAAGAGGCGGACGCTCAGGCTGAGGCGATGCAGGGCATGCTGGTCGAGACGGTGACCAAACTGGACGCCAACACGACCGCAGTCATGGAAATGGGCGAAAAGGTCAAGTCGTTCGAGGAGACGCAGAGCGTGGTCCTGCAGCACTCGAACCGATTGGACGACATGCAGCGAGCGCATGAGGAGCTCAAGGCGCACTTGGAGCATCGAATGGGGGAAAAGATCGCCGACAGCGTCGTGATGCTGAGAGGGGAGATCGCGACGGTCAATGCCGCAGTGCAGGATCTCATCAGCCGCAACCTGGACAGTGAGATCAAGTCGGTGGCCGGCAAGCTTGACATGGTTGCTCTCACTGTCGCTGATTGCGTGCGGAAGATCGCGACGATCCAGAAGCAAGCAACAGCGATGGACGACTACAACCGGTCGCAGTTTGTCCAGGCGTTTGACTCGATCGACAGGATCCAGCACAGCATGAGCACACTGTCTGAAGAGAGCATACGGATCTCATACGGTCTCCAGAAAGCGATGGAGAACGCCGAGACGTTCAGCTGCGAGATGAACGAGTACCGATCGAGCAACGACCGCAACGTGGAGAATCTGCAAAAGGACACTCGTGGACTTCAAGAAGAGCTCGAGCGCTACACCAAGACGGTCGACAACGAGCTCGGGGTGATCAAGAACCAACTGTTCCACATCGAAGAAGTCACGTCGGCGCACAAGCGCGAGATCGAGGAGACGCAGAGAGAGGTCGAACGCAATTTCCGAAGCCAGTACCAGGAGAATAAGCTGATCCAGGGCTCGCTCGAGAGCCTCCACGCTGCCAAGGAAGATCTGGGCGCTCGACAAGACCGCGCAGAGTCGCAAATGATGGCCCTGCAGGCGGAGAACCGCGCGGAGATCCAGGCGGCGACCAACAGACTCGTCGCAATCGTCGACAAGGAGTCGGACCGCGTGGAGGCGCTCTACGCGTCCTTCCAGAAGAAGCAGGACGACTTCGCCGAGATCGTGGCGCGCTCGTCGATCCGTAACATGGACCTCGTGGACCTGAACCGCGAGATCGATCGCATCTGCGAGAGCTTTGTGAGCGAGTGCTGGAAGTTTGAGACGTCGGCGCGCTCGAGCAACAAGGCAAGCGCGCGGTCGTCCGACAACAACAACAACAACCTTAACATCAGCGGCAGGAAGTTGTTCAACGAGCGCCAGCAGCAGCTGCTCGTCAAGAACTGCCAGTTCGTCGCCGACTTGGTCGTCGCGCGTGCCGAGTACGAAGTGCTTCACACGGGCTGCAACAAGGACGTCAAGAGCCAGAACAACATGGAGGAGCTCATGATCGACCAGCAGGGCAGCGTGCTCGAGAAGATCCGCGTGAAAATCTACACCAAGATCATGAACAACAAGAACATCGGCGAGCAATTCGACAAGACGGCGCTGGACAGGCGCGAGCTCTACATCGACACGGTCAATAACATGCTCGCCGCGAGTCTCAAGCGGAGAACCACGACTGACGTCGGCCGCCAGGAGTCCAAGAACAACCTGCAGGACAGCTCGCTCGGAGGCGTCATGGGCGGCGACTTCTTGGAAACGCAGCGTCTTGTTGGATCTCGAGTGCATCGACGCGCTGCCGCTCAACCCGGAGCCAGAGGTCTTCGGGATGCACAACAACGCCAACATCACGAGCGCACTTGCCGAGACCTTCAACATGTTTGACATCATCCTGGCGCTACAGCCGCGCGTATCGTCGGGCGGTGGCGTATCGCGGGAGTCGCTCATTGAGCACCAAGCGCGCGCCATCGAAGAGCGGCTGCCGCCGCTGTTCGAAGTCGAGGCCATCAGCATCCGGTACCCAGTCATGTACGAGGAGTCGATGAACACGGTGCTGGTGCAGGAAGTGCAGCGATACAACGCGCTGCTCGGAGTCATGAAGTCCACGCTCCCGAACCTCCAGAAGGCGCTCAAAGGCCTCGTGGTCATGTCGGCGGAGCTCGAGACCATGGCCAACGCCATCTTCAACCAGAAGGTGCCGCCGCAGTGGGAGAAGAAGGCGTACCCATCGCTCAAGGCGCTCGCGTCGTGGGTCGACGACCTGCTGGAGCGCGTCAAGTTCCTGACCAAGTGGGTGGACACCGGCATCCCGCCCGTGTTCTGGCTATCGGGCTTCTTCTTCCCTCAGGGTTTCCTCACGGGCATCCTGCAGAACCACGCGCGGCAGTCCAACATTGCGATTGACTCGCTGTCGTTCGCTTTCCTCATGCGGCCCGAGCCGCCCGAAGAGCTTGACGTCAAGCCCGCAGAGGGTGGGTGCTTCATGACGGGGCTCTTCCTCGAGGGTGCGCGCTGGGACAAGGTCTCGCACTCCCTCATTGACCCGCTGCCGAAGGAGCTCTTCTCCAAAATGCCTGTCGTCTACTTGCTGCCGATCAAGGACCGCGCGGCGCCCTCGAGCGGCATCTACCGCTGCCCTGTGTACGAGATCTTGACACGCACGGGCATGCTGTCGACCACGGGCCACTCGACCAACTTCGTCTTCTGGATCGAGATCCCGTCCAACAAGGGCACCATCTTCCGCAACTCGCTCGTGTCCGAGACCAACCTGCAGATCCAGTTCGCGGACCAGGACTACTGGATCAAGGCCGGCGTCGCGTGCTTCCTGTCGCTGCGCTACTGAGTTAGATCTAGCAGAACGATAAATGACAACACCATGAGTGCATCTACACAATTCACAGGCAGGCAAGGGCACCTCGGATCTTCAGTCTTGGTATATTTTTCTGTCGCCTGAGGACTCCTGTCGATGGGTGAGCAACCACAACGTGGCAGCAGAGGAGAGAGAGCACCACCAACAACGCAGCTTCTCATACCTGAGCAAGCGCCCCGCAACACCTCTCGGCAGCTTCCCCCTGGGACGCGCACGCTCTCTGTTTCGCCCTCGCATCTCCCCATTCACACTTACTTGATCGGCTTCCGCTCGAGTTTCTCGTCCTGGAGGATCCGCTTGATCTCGGCGCCTGTCAGCGTCTCGTACTCGAGCAGCGCCTGCGCCAGCTTCTCCAAGTCTCCCTTCTGCGAAGTCAGGATCTTCTTGGCACGCTCGTACGACGCGTCGCACAGCTTCTTCACTTCTTCGTCAATGACCTTGCGCGTGGTCGCGCTCGTGTCGTTCCCGCGCAGGTCGTGGAACACGAGCCCAATCTCTTCGCTCATGCCGTACTTGGTCACCATGACGCGCGCGAGGTTCGTCGCCTGCTGGATGTCCGACGACGCACCGCCTGTGATCTCGTCGGTGCCGAACGTCATCTCCTCCGCCACTCGTCCACCCATGCACACGTCCAGGCGGGCGAGAAGCTGCTTGCGAGTGATCGAGGTCTGGTCACCCTCCGGCAGCTGCGATACCATGCCGAGGGCCTGGCCGCGCGGCATGATCGTCGCCTTGTAGACGGGGTGCGCGCCGGGTGTGTTGAGCGCGACCAGAGCGTGTCCGCCTTCGTGGTAGGCCGTCAGCTTCGCCGACTCGGGCGTGATGAGGGCCGACTTCCGCTCCGCCCCCATTAGGATCTTGTCCTTAGCGTACTCGAACGAGTCCATGTCGACCACGTCCGCGTTCTTCATCGAAGCGCGCAGCGCAGCCTCGTTCACCAAGTTGTTCAGCTCGGCGCCCGACATACCCGGGGTGGCGCGCGCCAGCACGTCAAGGTCGACATCGTCGCCCAACGGGATCTTGCCTGCGTAAAAGTCCAGGATCTCCTTTCTGCCCGCGACGTCGGGGAGCGCGACCGTCACATGCCTGGGCAAGACAAAAATTGGATAGTCAAACATAAGTCAGTTGTCTCATCATACAAAGATCAAACGAGCAACTCGCGGGTCGAGGTTGCGCGACGTACCGGTCAAAGCGGCCGGGACGGATCAGGGCGTTGTCCAGCACGTCCGGGTAGTTGGTCGCGCCGATCACGATGATGCCCCTGTTCTGGTCAAAGCCGTCCATCTCGACGAGCAGCTGGTTGAGCGTCATCTTCATAGCCTGCTGCTCCTTGATCTTGCGCGTGCCGCCGACAGCGTCGATTTCGTCAATGAAGATGATGCACGGCGCCTTGCGCTTCGCCGACTCGAACAGATCGCGGACGCGGCGCGCGCCGACGCCAACGTACATCTCTTCAAACTCCGAGCCGGACGAGTAGAAGAAGGGGACGCCAGCCTCGCCGGCGATGGCGCGGGCCAGCAGGGTCTTGCCCGTGCCAGGCGGGCCCGTGAGCAGCACGCCCTTGGGCAGGTTGCCGCCGAGGCGGGTGAAGCGAGCAGGGTCGCGCAGGAACTGCACGATCTCTTCCAGCTCCTCCTTGGCCTCCTGCGCGCCCTTGACGTCGCTGAAGCGCTTGTCGCTGCCCGTCGGCCCCATCACCTTGGACGTCGACCCTCCGATCCTGCCCACCTTCTCGTCCAGGATGGCGCCAAGAGCCGACACCACCAGGAACGCGACGCCTAGCGTGCGCAGCGTCTTCCAGAAGTTGCTCTTGAAGCTGCCCTCGACCATCGACACGTACACGGGGTCGTTGGCCGTCACGCCCTGCGCGCCGGTCCCAGCCACCGCCGTCGCCACTCGGCCCAGCGGGGCCATCGGCGCACCGGCCGCCGCCGCATCGAAGCGCTGGGCGCCAGCCACAAGATGCGGCATGTCGACCGAGTCAATGCGCCCCGTCCTGTCGGTCGCACATGGAATTCGTCAGTCGGTTACGCTCGAGATCGTCGCCTTTACACACACACGACGTACTTGACGAGCGCCTTGATGTACTCCTTCTGGATGGCCTCGTCAACGACGAAGCGGTTCTCCTCGATGCGGCGGACCACGAGCGCCGGGTAGTTCTTGTTCAGCTCCTGCAGGAACCGCAGCTGCTTGTACGCGTCGTCCGGGAACTGGTTCGCGTCCTGCTCGAGCGACTTGAGCTGGCGCATCTTGTTGCGCTGGGTGAACAGTGAACGCCTGCCGCCGACGCCCGACAGCGCATTCGCACCCGCTGCACACGGCAGCAGCAAACAGCAGCACACGAGCGCGGGTCAGTCGCGGCGGTGGTCCAGCGGCGGAGGAACGACCCGAGAGACGGATCCAAAGCGACGTACCGGACGGACGCAGCGCCGACTGCGGCACGCGGTGCACGAGGCCTGGCGCCGACCCGGCGGCGCGCTGCGCGGCGAGCTGCAACAGCCGCGACGAGGGGCGGAACACGAGCATATTGGGGCTTACAAGTCGCCTCGGGCCCGCCTTCCTTGCGCCACACCCAACAACGACAACTACTACACCGCAGCCAACACTAGCGGCGGCGGCCTTTTCTCCTTGCTGGCGGTGTTGTTCGGCTCGCTTCGGGCTCGCTCGTTGGGTCAGGCGGCTGTCCCGTGCCGGAGCGTCAACATATCGAGGTTTTTTGAGGGTGAGGGACGGAACAGGTCGGACAAGGGAAAAACCTTGTTTTGGCGGTTGGACGAGCCTCTGTCACTTTATATATGCAATTTCACGACCTCTCAAACCATATAAATGCAGCATAGCCACGTTCTAGAAAGCTCTCGCTGGTGCGATGTGACAGGCGACCGACGTCTGGGCTTTTGGGTTTTTCCAGAAGAGGGGGGGGGGGGGGGGCTTCTTGAAGTCGCGAACCACAATTCATTTTCGGATCCGCGAGAAGAGGCGACAAGGCGGGAAAGGACAGCGCAGAAAAGAGAGCAGGGCAACATGGAGGACGAGACGATCAAGGTGACGATCAAGAACGACGGGCACGCGTTCACGCTGGAGACGTCGCCGGCTGAGAGCATCGCGGGCGTCAAGGTGCGCGTCTTGGGAAGGAGGCAAGCGAGGAAGCGGGCGGGGTACGGAAACTGACGGTGTGTGCTGTATATGTATTGGCAGGCGGCGTACCAGGAGAACACGGCCGAGTCGGGGCATGCCAAGTTCATCCTGCTGCTGCACAAGGGTAAGGAGCTGCCGGACGAGAAGACGCTGGGCGAGCTCGGCATCACGGACGGGGACGTGCTCGTGCATATTGAGGTATGGGTCGATGAAGGATGCGATGGCGTTTGATGAACCCGTTCGTACTGATCGTGGTTGATGAATGTGGCATGCGGTACAGCCTGCGCACCAGCCGTTCCACCCGCTGAACTACAAGCTGCTCGCCGAGTCGATCAAGACGCGCCGCAAGCACGAGGAGGCGAACCTCAAGATGCTCAAGCAGGGTAAGTAACGAACCGTGCAGAGCGTTGCTGGCGTTTCATATTGCACACGCAACTGACCTTGGATCGTGTGCGTGTGTTTTTGCGTTTGGTTTATGCTAAAAAGAGAATATCTGGGCCGCCGGCGAAGGTACGAGACGTTGAAATGGGCGATACGGATCGCGGGTGTCTGAATATGGTTCCTAACGCTCTCTGGCGGTTCCGTCATGCGCAATAGACGGCACAGTGCACCGCATTGGCGTCGAGAACAGCATCATCTCGCGCTCGTTAAGTGGGACGCTCCCGCCGCACTTCCTGCCGAAGAAGGGTAAGTCCTTGGTGCAAGCGCCTGGCAAAGATACCTTGCGAGAGCTAACGTGCATGGTACGTTTACGACTGATGCAGGCTCGACGCGCGCGTTTTTCAACCAACTGTCCGTCCGCGTCAACGGGTGCAACTTCCACGTTCTTCCGAGGTAAGCTGGCTGTTTATGGTGGACAAGTTTGCAAGAGGGCGCCGCTGATTCATCGCCTGTGCATCGTAGCATGGAGGGGCGTTGGAACGGAGAGTGCGTCGCGGTGCCGCTTCAGGAAGAGGGAAGCCAGGTGTGCTCGAATGACCTGATCTACCGCGACGGTGAAGGTGCGTGAAGGCTTGTTTAGCGCGTCTACGGCGTGGTCTCAAATGTTGCTCATCAACTTGTCATCATCAATGTGGCAGGCGTCTGGAGTCTTCGCCAGTCGAGAACGACGATCAGTGGCCTGACGACGATGCACCACATGTGGCTCAAGCCTGTCGCTGATGGCATCCTGAAGGTAGTTGAGCGACAGCATGCAGCTCGTAATATGGTTGGTTGTCTAACGCGTCCGTCTCTTCGACTGACAGGTTGAGTCGGATGATCCGGCCCTTCGTGGCGCGGACATCACGATGCAGGAGATCGGCACGAACCTCTTGATTTTCACGGCGACGTCCAAGCGTTCAGGTACGAGAATGAGCGAGTTTGCGTTTATGTCTCTGCCCATTCGGCTTTGTAACCTGTGTTGGCGTGTATGGCAGGATCTCCGATTATGGTTGAGACCATTACGGCCATCGACAACTCTCGCCGGCTGCGCACTGTCCAGGTTCGTGGTCGCCTTCATGTGCACTTGCGCTTGGTCAGAGTGATTCACACGACTGTTGGGTTGCATCTTCATACAGCGCTTCGACGAGTCGGGTAGCTTCCGGTCGGTCTACGTGATGAACGAGACGAGGTACACTTTCAAATGCCGGCGACTGAGAGTTTTGTTCAGAACGCCTGTAGCTGATCATGATTGTCTGTTCTCCCATGCTGCAGAGTTGTGGATGCTGTCTCGGGCGCCATGCAGAAGTACGACGAGTTCTTCTAAGCGGATCGGAGCCCGGAAGAGCAAGGGCAATGAACTCCCAGCGCGACAACGGTCAAGACATACTGGCATACAATCACACTTCGACGCGAGAGAAGGTTGTCAATAGTTTTCCCTCATGTTTCTCGCCGGCAAGCGGTTCTGGCGATTGCATCTGCTCACTGTGTACTCCTTAAGGCCACCGACCACCGACTGCCACCTGTCGCTTTCAACGCCTATGAACATGACGCGCCTCTATTGCTTCAGACTTGCGAGAACGCTGTACATTCGTGTACCTACCTATGTTGATCCTACCAAGGTGTCCCACGATGCTCGCTCGAACCACATGGCCATCGGACGCGGCGTCGTGTTCACGAGGTGCGCTAACAGCGACGGCGACATGGAGGGGCCGAGGCGGACGCCGTTGACACCGACAATCACGTCGCCGACGAACACCTTGCCGCTCTCCTCGATCTCCCCCTTCTCGCCGCTCTCGTCGCGCACGAACGACGTCACCGCTACGTGCGAGCCCAACGTGCCCAGCGTCACGTACAGCCGCGGCTTCCGGATCGTCACGACAAAGTAATTGTCGCCCTCGACCATCGGGGCGTCAGTTGAGGCCGCCGAGTCCGCGCTCGCATCAACACTCGCTGTCGCCGGTGACAGGAACGACGTCGGCCCATCAGCGGCCTTCGACGCCTCCTTAGAGGGTGACGCGCCCGCCAGTGCGGCAATTGCCGCCGCATCGTCATCGATGTCGAGCTCCGGTTCGTCGTGCGCCATGGTTGAAGCCAAGTCAGCTCCAGCTTTATTCGGTGACGTTCTTGGAGTCGAATCGGACGAGACGCTCACCTGAACACTACTGAGCGCGTGGAGTGGAGAAGCAGCTGACGACGCTTGGGGAGATGACGGTGCGCCTGGGTGAGCATCGGTCGTCCCTTCCACGACTTCGAAGCGCGGCCTCGCCACCTGATGCTGGTTTGAGTGCATGGAAGAAGGTGCGGGGTTCGCAACGACGGAGTAGGGCGGCTGGGCTGGGACGGTTGACCACCCTTGCTGCTGATGCGCGGAGATCCATGGTGTGAACACTGGATTAGCAACCGGCGGTGCCATCGCCATGGGGTATGTCGCCACCAACATCGGCGGGGCTCTTGCCACTTGGGCTGCTGCAAAGTTGTTGGAAGGAGCAGGCACGAGCGCACTTGATCCCACATGCGAGCGCGAGCTCCATTGCCCAGAACTCGCTGGGCGTGGCGCAGGGACGACTGGCTGCGGAGCACTTGTCGCTAAGCCATTCGTCGGCAGGTTAGGCCCCATCCGATGGAGTTGCTCCTGCATCCGCTCGTGACGCTCCAGTTGCTCGCGCTGCCTCTGCAGAAGCGCCTCGCGGAGCTGCAGCATCTTGTTGGTGGCGGCGGTAACCGCCGCGAGATGACTCGATCCGGCATCGGAGCTGGTTTGACCTTGTGTCGAGTGCTGCACAGGTGCAGTGAGCTGGCGATTATAGTGCTGAGAGCTGCCGGCAGCTTCCGCCGCGCGAGCTTGGAGCACTTCCACCGGTCGGTCACTGACAACTACCAAGCCGCTCGGTTTTTGCTGAGCATGTGGAGCGGTCAAAGGCGCGGGCGGGGCAGTGGAAGGGCGAGAGTACGGCGAACCCGACCGCGGCTGGCCGTTCGTGGCCACATGCGAAAATAGTTGCATCGCGCGAGCACGTGCAACTCCAACACCGCTGTCATCAGTCAATGAGCTTCCACTTCCGGTGGCAGGGCGTGCCGTACCAAAAGACCCCTGCGTTGATGGAGTACCCTGCGTTGATGGAGCGCCCTGCGTTGATGGAGCACCCTGCGTTGATGGAGCACCCTGCGAGGCTACTGACGGAGCAGGTGCTCCGTTGGAGGCACCACTGCTTCCTTGTTGATCGGCATCTCGCCCTGACGCTACTGGCACTGCGGGTCTATGGGTCGGTACCGTGCCGTTTCCACGCGCAAAAGACAGCCACAGCGGTCGGCGCGCGTTGCGGATCACGTCCGAGATCTGCCA
This sequence comes from Phytopythium boreale, assembly GCA_023338115.1. Classification (NCBI taxonomy): domain Eukaryota; phylum Oomycota; class Peronosporomycetes; order Pythiales; family Pythiaceae; genus Phytopythium; species Phytopythium boreale. The sequence continues at coordinate 78,753 of JAADYG010000008.1, read as the reverse complement.
GCTCGCCATCCCAACAGTCGCCATGCCGTTGACGGCGGTGATGCGGTCGCCCACGTTCACGAGTCCCGAGGACTCGAGCTCGCCGGTTTGCCCGTCCTCCGTCAGCAAAAAGTCCTTGAGGAACGTCTGGCGGTCGTCGCTCGTGTAGATGGACGCGTACAGGCGCTGGCCCCACAGTCGCACGCGGATCTCGCCGTCGCCGGGCTCGTCCCGCTTGCGCTTGAGGGTCGGCCGCCGCATCTCCGCCTGGTACGCTGTCTGTGGCGTGCTGTCCGCCTCGAGCGAGGCTTCGCGCGCGCTCGCCGTTGGCCGCAGCTTGTCCTCCTTGGCATATCTTCGCGCCTGCCATCGTACATCGAACGTGGTTGAGATTGGTGCAGTGGAATCCTTCTGTATCCTCGTCCGACTCACCTGCTTGACGTCCTCCATGACCTCGTTCGCGGCGAACACGTCCACGTCGCCGTCGTCGAAGCTCACCTTGTAGAAGGCGCCGCCCGCCACCACGTAGCGGCCGACGATCGTGCCCCAGAAGAAGCGCGAGCCGAAGCTCTTGCGCACGCGTGTACCGAACAAGCTGTCCCGCTCACCGACGACCTGCGCTGTCTGTCGAGGTACGATCCATGCGCTGATAAGAAACAAGCGACTAGCTAGATGGATGGGGGGAGAAGTAGACACCAAGCGGCAACGTACGGGCGGCGCGTTCTCCTTGTCCGCCGTCGTTGGCGGCGGCAACGCGACCGCTTCCGCCGAGTCGCCTGCCATCGCCAGAAACTTGGAGTTAGAAGGTGGAGAAGCCGTACAGGTCGCCAGCCTCTGGGCGACGGCCACGAGCGCAGCGACGATCGCGCTCGCAGTTCGTTCTCGCCGGTTTGGTTTCTCCACGCTTTCGGTGGCGATTGCGCGGGAGTTTTTCAGGTATTTTTGTTCCTAAAGTGATGTCTACCACATCAGAATGCGTCACATCGGATATAGTGTGCTACACATCAAACGACGCTCTTGATGCACGTTGTGCACGCATGTTCTCACTCCGTTGTTGAACAAGAGACTTCTCGGCCCTCCCCATATCCTCGAGTGCAGCGCAGCGCGTTCGATGCGAATTGTGCACCAGGAGGCTCCATTCCCATCGAAATCCGATCCAGCTCCACCCATCAAGCTGGACGCGCGCAAGTCGCACATGTTAAGCGAGTACAGTGAACGATAAGAGAGGGGGCACTATTACCCATCCCGAGGGGACTCTAATACCCTGGCTACAGGTGAGCACCTGCTCACGTTGCACTCGTGATGAGTGAGCACACTCACAGCTCCGTCTACTGGACGCTTTCGTGCGTTCTCAGCCCCAGCATTTGCGCAATTCCCCTCAGGCACTCGACAACCTCAACCACCAGCAGCAATGACTCGCGGCGGCCGCCTGCTGCGCCGCTTCTCGTCGCAGCGCGCGACCCGCGCGGGCTACTACCGCGGCGGCACCTCGCGCGGCGTCATGTTCACGGAGTCGGACCTGCCGGCGGACGAGGCCGCGCGCGACCGCATCTTCCTGCAGATCATGGGCTCGCCCGACCCGAACGGCCGGCAGCTGGACGGCCTCGGCGGCGGCGTGACGTCGCTGTCCAAGATCTGCGTGGTCTCCCCGCGCGAGGGCGACCTCAAGGCCGACGTCAACTACGCGTTCGCGAGCGTCAGGATCGACTCGCCCGTCGTGGACCGGACCAGCAACTGCGGCAACATGAGCGCGGCCGTCGGGCCGTTCGCGTTCAATGCGCGGCTGCTGGGCGCCGAGCTCGACTACGACCAGCCGCGCGACGTGACCGTGCGCATCTTCAACACCAACACCCAAAAGTACATTCGCAGCTCGTTCCCCGTGGCGCACGGCGAGGCGCTGGCCGCGGGCGACTTGGCCATCGACGGCGTCGCCGGCACGGGCGCGCCCGTCAAGCTCGAGTTCATCGACCCCGCGGGCTCCAAGACGGGCAAGCTGCTGCCCACGGGCAACGTGCTGGACCACGTGGACGGCGTGCCCGTCACGTGCGTCGACGCCACCAACCCGAACGTGTTTGTGAACGCAGAGGACGTCGGCTTGCCCGGCGAGATCCTGCCCGACGCCATCGCGCTGCCCGACAAGCTTCAGCTGCTGGACGGCCTGCGCCGCAAGGCTGCCGTCAAGATGGGCGTCGCGGACAGCGAGGAGCTCGTGCTGCGCTCCATCCCCAAGATCGCCATCGTCTCGCGGTCGTCGACACACGCTCTTGTCGGGCAAGACGCAGGACGCGAGCGACGTGGACGTGGTGGTGCGCTTCATCTCTGACGGACAGCCGCACCGCGCCATCCCGCTGACGGGCGCGCTGTGCACCGCCGCCGCCGCCAAGCTCCGCGGCTCCATCGTGCACGCGCGGCTGGCGGAGCAGCCCGTCAGCGACGGCATGGTGACGATCGCGCACCCGAGCGGACGCATCCAGGTGGACGCCGACATGGACGGCGAGACGCGTCAGCTCGCCAGCGCGGCCGTCTTCCGCACGGCCAGGCGCATCATGGACGGCGTCGTCTACTGGAACGAGTGAGGTGTTTGAGAAATGATCAGTTGCTCATGATACCAACGTGGATGCATGCGATGCACTGCGTTGTTGGTCGTCTAGAATATGATCCGATTGCATTGCCTGTGGTCGAGAACCCCCTCGTCTCATAGAATCACAACGAGAGAGCCTCCTTCATCCGCCTAGTCGAGGTGCCTCGCGCCGGCGTAGGCGTTCGCGGGCACTTGCTGGCGGAACTGCTGCAGCCGCGCGACGCTCTTGGACGCCTTCTCCGGGGTCTGGAGCTTCCTCTGCGCGCCCGACTCGCTCGTGAAGCTGCTGCGAGAGAGGCTGCGAGCGGCCGCCGGCACGGGAATTCGACTCGCCGTCCACTTGGCCAGGCAGGAACGAGGCGACAAGCGGCCATCGTCGTTGTTGTCGCTGCCCTTGCTGATCTCCAGCGGGTCGACGGGGTCCTGCTTCTTGTCACTGTCCTCGCCGATGCCGTCGTCATTGTCACCGTCATCGTCTGGGGAGTCGCACTGGTTGGATGAATCGTCGCTTGGGATGGCCACGATCGGCTCAATGTCTAGGCCTGTCGAGATCAGAGAGTTAGAGACCATACAACATGTCAGTATCGCGGCTGTCATCACCCAGGATCACCCCCAGCAGGCTGAGAACGTACGCAGGTTGAGCAACGGCGCGGGCATTCGGCTGGTCGACTCGGCCTCCTTGTTGAGAGTCTCCTCCAACTTGAGGTCGTCGTAGTCGTCATCCAGGTCCGAGTCGTCATCGCACGGTATCATCATGACGGGCTGTGCCGGGGTCGAAGCGTTTGCAGTAGCTGGCGTGGCAGCAACCTCCTCCGCTTCCTCACTGACGCGATCGCGCTTGGTGTCTTGGCTGCCGTCCGATTCGCCGCTGACCGCTGTCTGCATCACCATCACGGCCTTCTCCAGGTTCGACGAGTAGCGGCGCAAGAACGCGTTCAGGTTGTTAGATCGCTGCGCGGGGCCGGCACCTCCCGTGCTATGGCGAGGCGCCGGCATGTTCACGGCTGGCTGTGGTTTCTCCTCTGTTTTCGCTATTTCCTGTCGCGGCAGCAGCGGCTGGTACTGCACAGCCCGCGCACTGCAATCGTCGTCTCCGGACTCGGTTGTCGCTCGCTCGTCACCGTTCAGTCCCGCCTTCGCAGTCGCCATACGCGACTCGAACTTGCTGCAGATCGACTTGACCACCTGGCGGGAGCGCAGCTCGCGCAGTGCCGTCCGAATGGACGCCTCCATCGGTCCGAGAGGCGACTCGAGCTGCTGCCGCGCGAGACGAGCAGGAAGCACCGACGCTACTGGAACAGTCGGCTTGCGCGCATCCTCGGCCCTGCCAGCCTCTCGCTTGTCAGTGGACTCGTTGACGACGATCTCCACGCCGCCGTCATCGCATGAAGAGGCATTCTCCTCTTCGCGCTTCTTCGGATGGTCGCGATGCAGCAAGAGCTGGCGGTCAACCCACGGCTTGCCGTAGTACCCGGCCGCCGCGAGCAGGCAGAACACGACCACGATCGCGAAAAATCCCATGGGGCTGGTCGAATCAGCTGCGGGGGACCCCTGGCTGCCTTCGAGAGAGGAAAGAGATGTGCTTGTCGCGACCGCTCCAGAGTTGGACTGACCCCGTAGCGGCAGTCGAAGCGGAGGCCTCAACCACTGGGGCTGGGGCGAAGGCGAGGCGAGCGTCCAGCACCAGGAACAATAATAGGCGAGGTTACAGGCGAATCAACTCGTCGACGTCGGGTATCTTTGGCCTTCACACTGCTGCTATTTCTGCTTGAACAAGTCGTATCACTCCCCGCGATCATCAAGATCAAATAAGAACGCAGCCACATACCCGTGGCGGTGACGTTCTCGAACAAGATGGAGCGCTTCCGAAATAAGAAGGCGCGATAAGAACCGCACGGGATCTTGTTGTCTTCTTATCCACCTTCTTGTTTTCTCGCGCGCTGACTAAGAGAAAAGAGAGAGAAAAGGCCAAAAACATGCACGTGGGGTTGAGAACGCAACCCAATCAACCAATGGCGAGCTCTCGTTGCGGCCCGAGAAGGCTTCCCGGGAGCTCGCGTTGGGATTCAAAAGGTCTGCCATCAGACCTGGCGCTCGTCGCGCGGCTGGCCGCTCGAGAGGGACTGAAACGCGTGGTGGTGCGAGCGCGGGACGCCCACAACGACCACGACGTCGTCGTCATGATCAAACGCCGGGCCAGCGTCGTCGCTGCCGACCGGGTCGTGCATCCCCGAGTCGAACGACGATCTGTCGCTCAGCATGAGCTCCGCCGCGGACGGCGGGAGCTGCATCACGCGCGCGGGCGCGTGCGACACCATCGACATCGACTTGGCGTCGTTGAATTGCTTGAGCACCGTCATGGCCGCCTGCTTGAGCTGGCGGCCCTCCGAGCTGAGGTTCATCCCGCTCGCGTGCTTGAACTTGGACAGCACCGACAGGTCTTCGGCCGATAGGCTGGTAAAGAGAACGCACCAACCGCCGTGAGCATGAGCGCCGGTACGCAGCAGACCGAGCAAAAGACGGGATAACGCACCTCCACGAGTGGCGGAGGATGGCCTCGACCTGGTTGTAGCGGTCCATCTTCTTCAGAATGCGTTTGAAGCTCTTGTTATGGAGCCAGATGCCGTAGCACTTGTTGCACGAGATCGGCTGCGTCGGCCGATCGCGCTGCACGACTCGATTCTCGCAGTCGTGCGCGAAAAGCATCACCCTGCACAGCGTCGAGTCGTTGGAGGTAGTCGTCGTCGGTTGAGGAAGCGCGGGCGGCGCGGGGGGAGAGCACGGCAGCGGATCGGAGGACGAGGGAAGAGCGAACGAGGCTTCCATCAGACACACCCAATCCGAAAACAACAAGCCACACACGCAACACGCAAGGATACTTCTCCCGAGCATCGACGCACATACTTGTCCGACCGGATGTCGCGCACGACGTTCACGCGGTAGTTACCGACGTAATACTTGGAGAACGCGTGCACGAGGTCCGCGTGGGCCTGGTAGAAGTAGTCGGGCACGATGCCGGGGCAGCGCCACCCAGTCCTGGGTATGTGCATCGCCTCGGGAGAGTTGCCCATCTCCTTGGTGCGCGGGTGGTCCTCCGAGAAGAACCCCGCGCCGTTCCCGCCGCTCCCGCTGCCGGCCTCGCACGCCGTCGGCTCGTCGCTGTCGCTGCCGCTCGTGCTCGTCTTCTGGCGCTTGCTGCTCCGTTCCATCGCGTCCAGGCCGCCGCCATACTCTTCGTCCTCCTCCCCCGCCACGTGGCCCGCGAAGCCGCCCAGCACGGCGCGGTGCGCCACCACACGGCTCTTGTGCATCAACCACGCCGCCTCCTGGAACCTCCCATTCATCCTCACCTTGAACCCCTCGGGGTCGTTGGGCTTCCGCCCGCGCCGCGTTCTTCCGTGTTCGGCGGGTCATCCAGCGGGTCGCAATGGAGAGTGAGGCACACAACGGGTCACTCCGCGTCAGATCCGCCGCGTTCCGCCGCGTTCCGCTTGGAAATGAGCGCGAGGGGTGTGTGGGGAGTAGCCGCGCCACCCGCCGCAACTAAACGACGACGACGCGGGAAGGAAGGAACGCACCTTTCGTAGTGGTCCGCACAAGTGCGGCACAAGATCCATTCTCCGTTGTTTTCATCCAGCGCCTTCACCTCTTCGTCCGCGCGCACGCTCTCCGGCCATTCCGTACGCTTGCGGCGCGCTTCATACGCAGGGGGCGGCCCCCCAACGAGCGGGAGCACGTGGTTGCTTGGCATTGCATCACGTTTCGATCTGTCTTTCCGCCGGCCGACCGCGAGGGAAGGGCCCGACCCCCGCCACCGAACAGCGGGGCCAGTAGCGTGGCTCAGTCCTGGTTTCCTGCTATCTTAGGTTTATTCTTCCGTGAATGGTGTTTTCACACAAAATATCCCATTTACAGTGTGGTAGACACTACATGAAAGTTTGGACGACCGGGTAGCCAAAAGTCCCCGCCCATCAGTCTGCACCTTGAAGTGTCGTGATTAATCAGACGTGTCCCACGAGAATGAGCGGAAAGGGACCGGAAAGGACGCGCTCGGGGACGGGTGCTGGTCGCCCCCAGCCATTCGCGCTCTGTCCTTCAAGTGGAGACCATGACGCTCCCGAACCGCGGCGACTACGTCCCAGGCGACAAGAAGCGCGCGAGAGAATTCGCACAGGACAAGATGGCGTACGGGCACCACGACGCCGAGGCGAAGCCCACGGGCGGCAGCGAGAACAGCGGCGACAGCGATCTGGAGGTGGTCGCGGGCACCACCCCCAAGGCCTGGGGACACAGCCCGGGTATTGGCGACTTGCGGTCGGATCTGTGCGCTATGCTGGCGTCGATCTCGCCCGCGCAGTCGAAGCGCGCGATGCAGCGGGTGCCGGAGCACTCGGCGACCAGTCCCGTGTCGGGTCCCGAGTCGGTAGCGCACCGTAAGGCGCTGGTACTTGCGGCGCGGCGACGTCTCGAGCAAGACCAGTGCTTTGAGGACGTATGGGGCCGCGTGTCGGTGCGCGGTCTGCTGGAGAGCAAGGACACTGCTTCTGATGGCAACGACGCGTTTGAAGCAGCGCTGGAACAGCTTCCAGACGTTCCAGTGGACCCCGCCGACCTTGCTTCCGACGCGAAACGCACTGGGCTGGGTGCCGCCTGTCTGGACGGCGTGCTGGTGGACGACGACGGCTCGCTTCGCGCCAAATTTGAGCGCGCGGCGCAGCAGCTTTACGAGTGGAGCAAGCGCCGCCTGGCGCTAGAGTCGTCGACGTCAGAGCAAGTCCCGGAGCCGCCGCGGTCGACGTCGCCGACGGAGATGGTGCGGGAGGGCGTGATGCGGGAGGGCGTGGTGCGGGAGGACGTGGTGCGGGAGGGCGTGGTGCGGGAGGACGCGTGCGGCAGCCCCGGCATGACGCCGACGCTGGCGTCGTACGGCTTTGACCTGTCGTCAAGCGGCGGCGCGCCGAAGCGCCGCGCGAACCTGAACAAGACGGCCAAGGAGCTGCTGCGCGTGTGGTTCGAGGCGCACGTGCACCACCCGTACCCGACGGAGGAGGAGAAGGAGTGGCTCGCCCGCCAAGGAGGCATCACGCTGGACCAGGTCAACAACTGGTTCATCAACACGCGCGGGCGCAAGTGGAAGCCCATGCTGAAGCGGCTGATGGCCGAAAAGCAAAAGGGCGAGTGCAAGCTGCTGGACGACATGGTGCAGCGCATGACGGAGCCCTACCACCGCGAGGCGTGAGTCCGCCACAATGAGACTGCAAGTGCCTGCATGTATTAAGCTAAAGCGAACAGCCCAATCGTCGTATTTTAATCCAATCTAATGACTTCATTCGGACCTACATTGTGTGTTTTCAGCCAATCCGAGATGGTTGTGCCGCGGGATACGAAAAGGTGCGGCCGCCACCAACAGGTCAATGGACCACTGCGCTTCCACCGACCGACCGTTCGGCCATACCTGTGAGGATGCTGGCGGTGCGGTGCGGGCGACCGGCCGAGGGCCACCGCGTGCTGCTGCTCGGGCAGTTCATCTCGCTGCTCATCACCTTCACGGGCATCTTCTCGCAGTTCCTGAACCGGTACTACGAGGTGCGCGAGCGGCATGCGTCCATCCACTTGGAGCCTTTGGTGACCTGTGATATACCTGCCGACTGTGAACGGTGTACCGCAGATCCAAGTGCCGGTGACGCAGAGCGCAGGCAACTACCTGCTGCTGTGCGTGTACCTCGCGTTCCCCATCTCGCGCTGGCTGCAGCAGGACGGGTACTCGCTCGAGGTGCGCAACTATTAGTTCTATCGTCCAACACGAGCCGCTTTCGACTAACCCTCGCGTATTCAACGACTGACCGACAGCTCCCGTGGTGGAAGTACCTGCTGCTGGCGCTGGCGGACGTGGAGGGCAACTTCCTCGTCGTGTGCGCCTACAAGTACACGTCCATCTCGAGTGTCATGCTGCTCGACTGCTTCACCATCCCGGTCGTCATGCTGCTCTCCGCCACGTTCCTGCACGCCAAGTACACGCGGGCGCACAAGACGGCGGTGCTCTTCTGCCTGCTCGGCATCGGCGTGCTGGTCGCGTCCGACATCCTTCGCGACGGCGAGGGCTTCCTCTCGTCCTCGTGGAACGTCTCAGCGCTCTACGGGGACTTTTTGTGCCTGCTGGGCAGCGCCACATACGCGTGCTCCAATGTCGGTCAGGAGTACCTCGTCAAGAAGAAGGACCGGCGCATGGAGTTCCTCGGCATGGTCGGCGGCCTCGGCTTCCTCATCAGCTCCGCGCAGGCCGCCTACTTTGAAGGAGACGTGCTCCGCGCCGTCGACTGGTACGATACACGAGTCGAGTCACACAAGTCCACGTCATGTACTGGTTCTTCTCATAGCATGTGACGTTGTCGACTGGTCAGGACGTGGCCGAGCGCGCTCTGCCTCCTCGGGTACATCGCCACGCTGTTCGTCATGTACACGAGCACATCGGTGCGTCACTCTGTCGGTTGGTCTTGCGGAAGCTGTTGGGCTCACGCGTCTCCTGGTGGCGATGATGGCAGATCTTCCTCAAGTCGGGCGACGCGGCGGCTTTCAACCTGTCGTTGCTCACGTCCGACTTCTTCGCGGTCGTGGCGGCCAAGTACCTGTTCGGCGAGCAGCTGAGCCAGCTCTACTTTCTCGGCTTCACGCTCATCGTCGCGGGCATCGTCATCTACCACCGGTCGCCCGCGCCCACGACCGACCTGGACGACGCGCTCGAGGCCAAGGAGCAGACCCACCTGCCGCTGCTCCAGTAATGTACGAATAACAAGCCACCAACACTTACCACACGCATACACGTCGGGCGTTCTGTATCAAATCTTTATTCTTAAAAAAAGGTCGCAGGCAAAAAACTACGGACACCAGCGAACCGACTGAGAACGGAACGCGGTGACCAACGCGGCAGGCGCCAAGCGTCCTGGCCCTAGACTCCTCCGTGGTGAAGAAGGCGGGCTCGACGCTCTCGCTCCGGGAAGGAAAACGGGAAAGGAAATATAAAGAAACGGGAGCGGGTCCATGCGAGCGACCCGACCGATTCCGCTGGACAGCGTCGCGCGTCTCCTGCTTCGCACTTCGTCCGTCCGTCGCCGGTACAGACGGTGCTCGGCGCGTGCTCCACCGCGAAGGAAGAGCGGGGAGACCGCGCTACGACCGAGCCAGCGTCGTCTATTCCTCCTTCTTGACGTCGAGCGACTCGAGCGCCTTGGCAGCCTCGTCGCCGGCCGACGTGTCGGCGGCGTCGGCGCCAGCCTCCAGCGCCTTGTTGTTCTTCTTGGCGTCGTCGTGCGCCTCCTTGAACTTCTGCGCGTTCTCCGCGTTGGCGAAGCGAAGCGCAAACGTCTGCGCCTCGACCACGCCCTCGGCGAAGTCGTAGCACGTGAAGACCCAGGCGCGGTCGCTGCCCATGTTGGGCGACAGCTCCGTGCGCGACTCCACCAGGTGGTTCACCAGGATCTTGTGCGTCTTCTCCTGGCGCATCAGCATGCGCACCTTCTGGTGCTCCTTGTGCTTGAGGAAGCGCACGTCGCCCACGCCGCGCTCGCACCACGTCTTCTTGCCCGTGCCCTTGTCCAGCAGCGACTCGCGGAAGCAGAACGCCTTGGCGCGGCTGTTGGGAACCGCATACAGTGTCAGAAACTCGCCTGCTATCGATCCGAGAAACAACCCAGAGTCACTCACATCTTGAAGACGACCTCCTCCTCCTCCTCACCGGTCGTCACCTCGACCTCATCGAGCTTCACCACGGGCTCAAAGTACGCCTGCGGCTCCTCCGACTCGGGGTCCTTGGCGGCGTCCTCCGCCTCCTCGGCCTTCACCTTGGGCACGACCTCCTCCTTCTTCTCCTCCGTGGACATGGTTACGCTTTCTTGGCTCGTGATGGATCGATCGATGGTCAAACTCGACTGGCGGGCGATTCTTCGCGCCGCCGGGTTCTCCCCCCCTCACTGGCGGACCGCGGTCTCGAGATTTAAGCGCGCTTAAGCGGTTTGAGTTGGTATTTGTATGTGGGAGAGGACGGACCGGCTTAAGCGCTTAAAATTGGTGGCTCATGGAACGTTATGTTGGACGGGCTCCGATCCAGCACTCCGCACAAGAAGAAAGCATAATAGGCTCTCGACTTGAAACATACGGTGGCGAAACATATTTATGTTGGATAAAACAGTCATCCATTATTAATTTGATTCATTCAATAAGAATCAACTTATATATATAATATAAACATAACAATTTAACAATTATTTCTTGGGTATAATTATTAAACGTGATTGGTTAAATGGTGAACTCCGTCTGTCGTCTAAAATCAATACCCTTTGGATTACTCTATCTCAGTACTTTTTGTAACGAAATCCGCGCAATCGGCTGGGAAAACCTTTTCATTCACAAAACCTCAGTATAAAAATGTACTGAGAATCGCCTGGAAATTCTCAAAAGCCTGTTTTAGGATAACTTGTTATGTGGGGGTACCGCATACGTCATGTCCTAAGCCATAGCCGAACTTTTTGGGTCAGTCAATTGGAGTGATGGACGCGGACGGCGCCACCTCCGGAGGCCGCGGCGCCGCCAAGAAGCGCCGGGCGCAGACCGCCGCCTCTGCTGCTGCACCAGACGCCACAGAGCTGGCGCCGCAGCTGCCGCTGGTCTCGCGCAAGAAGCCGCGGCGTCGCGACGGCGCGCAGGGCCGGGAGAGCGAGTTCGTGAGCGTCGAGGTCGGCATGCGCGAGCTGCGCAAGCGACTGGCGGCCGGTGACGACGGCGCTTCGGCTGCGGCGAAGATCACGCGTCGCAGCTCAGGACGAAGTACAAAGGGCGGGGCGCGCGAGGCTGACCAGGCGCCGGCGCCGTCGCCAACGACCCAACGCGGGCGTCCGGCCACGACGCGGTCGGCGACGGCTAACCTTGCAGCAAAGAGCGCAACGGGAACCGCTTCGCGCGGTAAACGCGCGACGCCGCGCAAAGAGGCGGCCAAGAAGACAACACCGACGGCTGCGGCTGGTAAGAAGCCGACGCTCGCGGAGGTGCGGGCGCAGGCGCAGCGGGACCAGCAGGCGCGAGTGGCGACGCGTGTGCAGGAGCTCAAGGGCGGCAAAAAGGCTGGTGCTGATGTCGGCGCGGATGCGGCGAGTGGTGCTGTTGTTAGTGCGGGCCCTGCTGGCTCTGGTGTCAGTGTGGCGGCTCCAACCGCTTCGCCTGCTGGCCCAACCGTCGGTGCTGCAGCCCCTCATCACCTCAGTCCAGACAAGCAAGAGCAACCCGCAGCGACCCCTAACGCGTCGAGTTCAGGCGGTGCCCCAAGTGTCTCTCAAGCGCCCAATGGAGACGGTATTACGCCGGCAAAGCCGCCACCAGCGATGCAGACAGCGCCGAAGGAGCCTGCTGCGACAAATGAGTTCATTGGCAACGACATGGACGAAGATTTGATCTTCCTCATGGCACTGGAGGAGGTGGAGAAGAAACTCGCGACGCCCACGAAGCCGGTGATTAGCGCTGCCACGGCAGTCCCAGACGCCCCGGGCGTGAATCAGCAGGCGTTGAAGCAAGAGGTTGAGCAAGCGATGGAGCCAAGCGCAGCCCAGGAAGCCACGGTCCAGCGCCAGCAACTGCAACCGCAGCAGCCAGCCCAGCACCCGCCGTCGATCATGTCTCCTGATGACGTACTGCGGGAGTTTGAGCGGTTGAAGCGCGAGAACGAGGAGCTGCGCAAGTCAAACGAGCGTCTCCAAGCGGTTGCATCGACTCGAGCGTCGCCAAGTCCATCTGGCAGCGCCCCTGCAGCTACTCTAGCGCCTGACAACGCGGCGCCTAGTGCTTTTGCATCGCCTGCCGATACAGACGCTTCGCCACGGACTCGGCGTGTTCTTGATCTTGGCGGAGGCGACGCTAGTGATGAGGATGGTCATGATGCGGGAGGTCATGTGGCTCCTGTCGCTAGTGATCAACACGGACGTGAACAAGTGCGCTCTCCGACCACCTCTCCGAGCCTACTCAAGCACCAGCCGCGTCTAGCTGAGCAGTTTTCGGAACCACCAGTAGAGACACGAGCCAAATCTGCTCGCGATACCAGCCGTGTATCAGTACTGGACTTGTCGCCGCCGCCGGCACTCGCACCTCAGAGCCAGAACGCTCAGACGCCCACGTTCATCGCGAAGAACTCGACTGCGGCACTGTCGGACATGGAAGAGCATGGTCAGGAGGTGGGTCACGACATGGAAACTCGAGAACCTACGACCTCGGATCACCACAAAAGCGACAGCGATGCTGCCCCTTCGTCTTCTCAGGCGTCAACGCGTGACGGTGGTCTCAGCGATGGTGAGCACGCTCATTCCGAGGGGGAGGAGGAGGAGGAGGAGCATCACGACACGCGAACGGTCACGATCGACTGCGGGAACTATAACGAGTACAAGCAAGGGCACCACGAGCACGACGAGGAGGAGGAAGATAGCCGTGGCAATCTTGATGATGCCGTCGGTGGCAAAGAAGGCATGGGAGTCGAGAAAGTTCACGACTCGCCTATGACCAGGGTGGTGGATCTGTCAACGTCACCGCAGCAGACAGAAGATGAAGCGGATCATACGAACGGCCAACCGGCAAGTATTGACCTGGCCGACGACGATGACGACGACGACGAGGATGCCGTCACCAGCCTGCCGTCGGAGCCTGTGTCAAGCGTGGAGGTCGACGACGAGGACGAATCGTTCGTGTCGGTGAAGCGAGGGAGTCACCCGGTCGTGATCGAGTCGTCCTCCTCATCCGAGTCGTCCGACGCCTCCTCTGACAGCGAGCCCGAAGACATGGACGCCTCGAGCGGGTCCAATGGCTCTGGTGGGGCCAAAAACGCTCTGGAAGCGGCACTTCAGGCTGCCGCGTCGACTACTGGCGCCAAGAAGAAGTTTGCTCCGCGCGCTCTCGCGCCACGCCACGCGGCGGATGTCCCCATATCAGTAGGTGCTACGAGCATCAGTGCTGTAAAGGCCAAGTCCAACCAGAAGCGGCCGGCGCCGACGTCATCGACCGCGACCCTCGGATCTGCGCAGGCCGGCGCGAAGAAGAGGGCGAGGAGTGATAGCACGTCGCTCGCATCAAACGCCACGGCGATCTCGAAGCCCAAGGGTACTGCTAGCACTGCTGCAACCGTTCGCAGCACGTTGTTGTGGCCTGCGCTGGACGACTTCTACGATTTCTTGCTAAACTTGTCGCCCGGCCACGTGGGTGGCGGCGGCGGGCAGCGACACGACTGGAGCACGGCGTCGTCGTCGAGTCTCCGCCGGTTCGCGGGGCGGAAGCTTCCCACGCGCTACGAGTCAGTCGAACAGTACTGCACGACGCAGCTGGATGCGATCACGGAGGAGCTGCTCGCATCGATTGGGAACAATGCGGGCGGCAGAGGCGGAGGAGCGGGCCACGGCAAGGCGTTCTACTTGACGTCCGTGTCGCAATGCAATCCGAATCTGAACGCGAACGCGCAGATCTTCTCGGAGAGCGGCTTCACAGGCGCGGCACGCAACGCGAACGACTACATCCTGACGTTCCGCCCGCTCCCGCGCCAGCGCGGACAAGGCGACAACTCCAAGTGGTCCAACGGGGGCGTGCTGGACCTCATGAGCGGAGACTTGATCTCGCTGCGCTCGCCGCAGTGGAAGAACTTCGAGCTGTTCGTGTACGGCGTCGTGCTGTGCAACTCGATCATGGGCGACGCAGGCGGCAGTAGTAGCAGTGGCGGCGGTGGTTCAATGGGCGGCGACGGATCGGACCAGGTCTGCGTGCTCGTGCGAGTGCAGAAGTACAAGCGAACTGCAGATGAAGAGAGCGATGCGAGCGATGAGAAGGCACTGCTGGCAAACTTTTCGGTCGTCACGGAGCTGTGTCTGTCTAACCAGCGCGCGGCCAAGTGGAGCTGGTCGATCCAGCACGTGCACAACACGACGACTAGCGCGCGCGAGTACCAGGCGATCAAGTCGATGGCGTTTTTCTCGCCCGACCTGCGGAAGACGCTTCTTGACAGCGTGCTCCCCACGGCGAAAGGGAAGGAGGAGGGGGAGGACGACGGCGCGGAGGACGTGCTGTCCCCGGAGCTCAAGAAGCGGCTCGAGCGGCAGTACAACGCGTCGCAGATGCGCGCGATCGTGGGCTGCCTCGGCGAGGACAAGACGGTCATGATCCAGGGTCCGGTACGTTCATCTCTATCCTTGTGAATCTGTTTGGCTTGGGTCGTACTGACAATTGTGGTAACGTTACGGACAGCCGGGGACGGGCAAGACCAAGACGGTGCTAGGGCTGCTAAGCGCGCTGCTGGATGGCGCGGGGCTCTCGACGCTGCGCAAGGGGACAGCGCGTATCCGCGTGGGCGCATCGCTCCAGGGCGGCGGAAGCAGCAAGAGCAGCGGCAATGGACCGCGCAACAACTCGGTGCGGATCCTGGTTGCCGCGCCGAGCAACGCTGCCGTCGATGAGCTGGTCGTCCGCGTGGTGAGCGAAGGGCTCGTGGACGGCTCGACGGGCCAGACGTACCGCCCGCGCATGGTGCGAGTCGGCCGTCCGGAGAGCGTGAGCAGTAGCGGCAGCCACCCGCACATTGCGAGCGAGCGGGAGGCGAGCGCGGCCAAGAAGACGCGCGGCAAGATGCGCAAGTACGCGGCCGAGGTCGAGGACATCCTGCTCGAGACGCAGGTCGCGCGGCAAAAGGCGTCGTTCGGCTCGGCGCGCGCGGCCAGGCAGGCCATTGTGCGCGGCGCGCAGATCGTGTTTTGCACACTGAGCGGCGCCGGGTCGGTCGCGCTGTGCGACTTCGCGCACGAGTTCGACGCGCTCATCATTGACGAGGCCGCGCAGGCCGTCGAGGCGAGCGCGCTCATCCCGTTCAAGTTCCGTCCGCACCGCGCGATCCTCGTGGGCGACCACCGCCAGCTGCCAGCCACGGTGCTGTCCAAGCGGCTCGTCGCCATTGGCTACGACCGCAGTCTGTTCCAGCGACTGGTCGAGAACGGCTCGCGCGTGCGCTTGCTGACGCGGCAGTACCGCATGCACCCGGACATTGCGCGGTTCCCGTCGACGTACTTTTACGGCGGCAAGCTCGTGCAGGACGCGCAGCTCGCTCGCTTGACCGCCCGGGCGTTCCACGCGCATGAACTGTTCCGGCCGCTCGCGTTCATCGACGTGGCGGGCGGCGAGCAGAGCCAGGTGAGCGACTCGACGTCGCTGCGCAATCTGAGCGAGGTGGAGCTCGTCGTGCTGCTCGTGCGCGCGCTGCTGCACCAGTTCCCGGATCTCGAGTGGAAGAAGACGATCGGCGTCATTGCGCCGTACAAGCAGCAGATCTTCGAGCTCGGCGCGCGGATGGCGCAGCTTGAGCGCGAGCTGGACGTGCGCCTGGGCATTGAGGTCAACACGGTCGACGGCTTCCAGGGCCGGGAGAAGGACATTATCATCTACTCGTGCGTGCGCACGAGCGCCGGCGGGCGGCGCCACGGCAAGAAGCAGAAGAAGAGCAACAGCAACAAGGGCAGGGGCGGCGACAGCTCGGCCGACGCGTTCTGGGCCGACGAGCGTCGCATGAACGTGGCTATCACGCGCGCGCGCGCGAGCCTCTGGATCCTGGGCAACTCGCGGCTGCTGGAGCAGAGCGCGGCGTGGCGGGCGCTCATCAAGGACGCCCGCGGCCGCCGCGCGTACTTTAGCGACGACAAGGCCAAGAAGCTGCTGCTGCCGCCGACCGCGGGCGACGACGCAGACGCAGTGGAAGACTAATTGGCGGGGTGGAGGAGAGTAAAGCGAGCGTTAGAGTTGTTGAGACAGACGCGAGATGATGGTCACAGCGAGTTGGAGCTCCACGACGCCGCTTCGATATCAACTACAGCATTCTCCACGGTACTATATAGTCACTAAACTGAACGATCCCTCGATTTTATGACTGATCAGCGTAACCCAGGCGTACCCCGGAGCTCGTCGGCCCAGCCAATCCCGACCACGACGGCCATCATAATGCACGGCGCCGCCGCGAATGCTGACCGCACGGGCGTCTCGGGGCGCGTGCAGTTCGTGCGGGCGGGCGCGCGCGCGGCCGGCGGGCAGTCCAAGGTGTACCTGAACCCGTTGGACATGTCCTCGGCGCAGATCAGCGCGGGCGCGAGCGTCGCCGTGCTGGTAGCCAGCCAGGAAGAAGACGGCGCGAAGCGGCTGCTCGCGTGTGGCGTGGCGTGGCCCATGGACAAGGTCAAGCGGCGCGGCGTGGGGCTGAGCGCCATGTGGGAGGCCGCGGTGGCCGCGCAGGCCGAGGTGGCGGTCGTGTCGCTCGTCTCGAGCGCAGCGGCGACCGCGACGGCCGTGGCGCTGCAGGTGGTCGCTCCGCAGCGGCGGTGGCCGGGCGGGAGCGGCGGTGGAGACGCGCCGTCGACCAGAGAGCGCGCGCTGCTCACGCGCTACGTGCAGGCCATGCTGAACGGCGTGCTGCTGCACCCCGGCGCGCTGCTGGCGCTGCCCGTGCACGGTGTGACCACCACGCTCCGCGTCCTGCGCGTCAACGGGAGCGGGCGACAGCAGCAGACGCGGACGCCGCAGGATCCTGGCGCGGCAGTGACGAGCGCGATCGCGCGCGTGTCGGCGTCCTCGACGCAGGTGTCGATCCGCTGGGATCCGTCCATCAAGGACGAGGAGCAAGAGCTCAAGGAGGAGAAAGAGGAGGAGGGAGAAGACGACGGACTAACCGCGGCAATGGGCACGCTGTCCGTTGATCCGGCCAGCCCGAACGCTACTGGCAGCAGCGAGGGGTTCGCGGCGGTGGGTGGCCTGCAGAAGGAGATCAAGTCGATCCGCGAGGTGATCGAGCAGCCGCTGGTGAACCCGGGCCTGTTCCGCAAGTTCGGGCTGCCGGCACCCAAGGGCGTGCTCATGTTCGGCCCGCCGGGCACGGGCAAGACGCTGATCGCGCGGGCGCTGGCGAGCGAGCTGCGCGCGCGCATCTTCTTCGTCAACGGGCCCGAGGTCATGAGCAAGTTCGTGGGCGAGAGCGAGGCCAACCTGCGCGCCGTGTTCGCGCGGGCGGCGCGTGCGGCGCCGGCGCTCATCTTCATCGACGAGATCGATGCGCTGTGCCCCAAGCGCGACGCGCGCGTCGGCGACATGGAGAAGCGGCTCGTGGCCACGTTACTCACTTTGATGGACGGGCTCGAGGGCGACGCGGCAGCGCAGGACCGCCACGTGGTGGTGCTGGGCGCCACCAACCGCGCCAACGCGCTGGACCCGGCCATCCGCCGCCCCGGCCGCTTCGACCGCGAGGTCGAGATCGGCATCCCGAGCGCGGCCGACCGCCTCGACATTCTGCGCGTCACACTGCGCCGCCTGCCGCACGCGCTCGCGGACGAGCAGCTGCAGGAGCTCGCGGCGTCCGCGCACGGCTACGTTGGCGCGGACCTCAGCGCGCTGTGCAAGGAGGCGGCGCTGCTGGCGCTGCATCGCGCCTTTGGCCAGTCGGACGGCGCGGGGCAGTCCAGCAACAGCGACAACCCGTTGCGCGCGCAGCTCCCGCCGTTCCGCATCGAACTGGCGGATCTGCGGCGCGCGATGCGCGGCGTGCGGCCGAGCGCGCTGCGGGAGCTGGCGGTCGAGGTGCCGCGCGTGTTCTGGCGCGACATTGGCGGCCAGCAGGCGCTCAAGCAGCAGCTGCGCGAGGCCGTCGAGTGGCCGCTGGCTCACCCGGAGGCGTTCGTGCGGCTGGGCATCCGGCCGCCCAAAGGCGTGCTGCTCTACGGGCCGCCGGGCTGCAGCAAGACGCTGGCGGCCAAAGCGCTGGCGACCGAGAGCCAGATGAACTTCCTCGCCGTCAAGGGCCCCGAGCTGTTCAGCAAGTGGGTGGGCGAGTCGGAGCGCGCCGTGCAGCAGCTCTTCCGCAAGGCGCGGGCCGCGGCGCCCACGGTCGTCTTCTTCGACGAGATCGACGCGCTCGCGTCCTCGAGTCGAGGAGGCGCCGGCGGCGGCAGCTCGCAAGTGGCCGACCGCGTGCTCAGCCAGCTGCTGACGGAGCTCGACGGCGTCGAGCCGCTGCGACAGGTGCTCGTCGTGGCGGCCACGAACCGCCCAGACCTGCTGGACCCGGCGCTGCTGCGGCCCGGACGCATCGACCGCGCGCTGTTCGTTGGCCCGCCCGACGTCCAGGGCCGCGAGGAGATCCTCGAGGTGCACACCCGGCGCCTGCCGCTGGCCGACGACGTCAAGCTCGCGGAGCTGGCCATCGCCACCGCGCGCTTCTCGGGCGCCGAGCTGGCCGCGCTCTGCCGCGAGGCCGCCATGGCCGCCATCGACGAGCAGCGCGAGGGCGCCGAGCGCGTCGCGAAGCGCCACTTTCTGCGCGCGCTCGGGCGCGTGCGCCCGCAGATCGACGACGCCATGCTGGCGTTCTTCGAGGGCTTCCGCAGCCAGCGCAAGTGATTGTACGGTAGGGCATTATGGCACCATCGTAATAGAACGCAATGACGTACATTGTACTAAGACACGGTGAACGAAGAGGCATACTGAAGGCGAGTGAGTAATGCTGGGGTCATCGCTGGCCAGGGTTGTACAGAAACAAGACATGGCTACATCTCGTTTCGGTGGTCGTAAGATATGGGTTTGTGCAGTTTTGCGGGGAGAACAATTCGAAAGTGTCGAAATGGAGAGGCGGGAGCGTATAGTCCGCCCGTTCTACCCGATTTTCTTCTTCCGAGTGTGGGAGCGACACGCCAGGTTTCCTTTCTTGTTCGTGGGGTTCTACCGCCTTCCGGCAACGTTACCGGCAACGTTTCCCCGCTCTACACGTTGTTCTCCCTCGCAAAGCACCTTCAAGGCCGGCACAACCTCCGCACCCCACTTGATTTCCGCCCCACCGAAGCGGCCACTCTACTGGCGTCACGACGATTGCAAGTGTATATTCCGTACGGTCCGCCCCACCCTGTATCTATGTATACATCCAGAACCTACCCAACACCATTCGAATAAGAGGAACCCGCTGCTGATCGCGATAGTTACTGGCGGGTGGGTGGGTTGGGCTGGTTCATCATATAGTGGCGCGAAACAAGATGCCGCCCGCCCTCCCCGCCCTCCATCCCCCTACTTGCGCCCTACGGTCATTACCAAATTCGCCACCATGGCACCACCCTCGCGCCGCTTCCGCCGCCCAACGGCTCCCTCCACTCCCTGCGACTCGCCTGCTACCACGCCCACTGCCACCACTACGACGACGCATGCGGCGCCGTCGCTCTCGCTGTCGGTAGAGCAGCTCGACGCGTGCCAGGCGCGCGCCGAGACGCTGCTGGTCGACACGTTGCGCGCCTACACGCAGCTGGACGGGCAGCTCGACCGCGCGCGCTGGCGGTGTCTCGGCGGGCGCGCGGGCGTCAGCGCCTTCCGCGAGCGGTCGGCAGCGTCCTCTTCCTCCTCTTCCCGGTCCTCGTCCACGCTGTCGCTGATGTGCGTCGGCACGCTGCGCACGCGGCTGGACGACGTCCTGGCGGGGCTCTACTGCGACTCGAGCGACGACATGCGCGCCCAGAGCGCCGTCACGTGCCCGCGCGTGGCGCGCTGCGCCGTGCTGCAGGCCGCGAACACGCGGCGCGAAGGAGACCCGGACACCCCGTTCACGGGCGTCAAGTGGGCCGCGCTGCGCGCGCTCGGCGGCTGCGTGCCCGACCGCGACGTCGTCTACTTCGAGGTGCGTCTTGCGTGTGTGCATCTCTGTCTTCTACGGGTGTAGTCTAATGACGTCGCCCTACCTGTATTGTACTATGGTCCCCACAGAAATCGGGCATGGTGCGGCAGGAGGCGCCCGGCCGGCGGCGGCTCGCGTACGTGGCCATGCAGTCGGTGTCGCCGGCGTTCGTGGGCGGGCTGGGCCGCGCCGGCGCCCACATGGCGCTCTGCTACCTGCTGGAGGAGCTGGACGCCGAGCAGCCGCACGTCGGCGTCTACATGCTCGGATCCGTCGCGGGCTTCGGGCCCGCCTACCTCATGGCGAGCGTCTTCGGCGACCTGGCGCTGTCCGTCACGCGCGCCGCCGACGTCACGCGCGCCAAGAAGCTCGCGGCGCTCATGCAGACCGTCAACGCGCTGGGCGACGTCGACGCGGCGCCTGAGAGTGACGGCAGCGCGATGTCGCGTCCCAGCTTCCAGCGCCATCGCATCAAAAGGTTTGTCACGTGTATAAACTACCGTAGGGCGTCGACTATGAGTGACGAGAGGAAGAAGCTCACCCCCTACCTTTCTGTGACGTGACTGATCAGCAGTAGCGCGTGCTGCGATGAGTGCGGCGGCGTCCCGTTCGTCTTCGAGTCGCTGAGCGCGTGCGCCGGCTGCCGGCGGCCGCGGATCTGCCGGCGGTGCCGGTCGCGGGAGCGCGTGCTCGTGCGCGACCCGCGGCAGCAGCGGACGCGCGTGCGCTCGGCCGCGTTCTGCTTCGCGTGCCGCGCGCACGTCGACTCGCGCCCGCTGCGCTGCCCTCCGCCGCGTTCTCCGCGCTCCTCTCGGTCCGCTCGCCTCCTCTCGGACGACTCGGACGCGTTCCACGACGACGGAGCCTTCCTGGACCGGTCGCGCGCGCTGGATGCGAGCGGCAGCAGCGGCAGCGACGAGCTGCTGGGCAGCGCGCGGTCGCTGGCCGTCTTCTCGCTCAAGATCGCGCAACACCTGCACGAGCTGGACCAGCAGAGCAGCGAGCAGCGCGTGTCGGCGCTGTCGTCGCTCGGTACCGAGGAGCTGGCGCGGCTGCTGCTGTCGTCGGGCAGGAGCGACGCGCTCCGGAGCCAAGGGGAGGAGGACGACGGCGACGAGGAGGGCGACGTGCTCGAGTCGTTCCACGCGCCGCCCAAGCGAGCGAACGCGGGCTGCGGCACCTCCGTCATCGCGACGTTCAAGAGCGGCGGCAGCGGTGGCAACTCGCCCTCGGAGCGGCCGCGGCTGAGCCGCTACTCGACGGCGTCGTCCACGTCCTCGTCCTGCACGGGCGACGAGGCGCTTGAGGCCCACCGGCACTCGCTCTTCTCGAGGCTCAAGGCCGCCACCGACCAGGCCGAGCAGACCTTCCACCTCGCGCGCGCGCACTCGCAGACCGCGCGCGCCGTCTGGATGCACAACCGCTTCCAGTGGCTCGACCTGGAGTGAGTGAGGCTTCAACCGCAACAGTCAATGTACTGGTTTTAATTACGATCCCTTTTTAGTTTCGTTAAAAATCTAAAAATTGCTTCTTATTATTTCAACTATACTGTACCGAAATACGTGAAATAAGAACATGTCCTACCCCTGGCGTCCCTCTTATGTTTCTCTCGCGTTCTGATTGGGCCAAATGGGTTGTGCTGCACGCTGATAGGGGGAGGGGAGGACCGACGACTGCGTCATGTGACAGAACCCGTAGTTGAAAATTACAGAAATGGGCCGGCGAAACGAAAAACTACAGTGTACGTACAGTACACTCACCGATACAGTAGCGAAACGCCCCAGGGCGCGAGTCGATTTCTGGGAGGGGGGAGAACTGGGCTATTATGCGTGTCTTTACGACCTGGTCGCGCTGGTGGCGCGCGCCCCACCGAGGCGGGGGAGGGAGGGCGCTTGGTAGGGCGCCGAGCGCAAATACATAAGTATACGACTGCGAGAGCCAGCCGACGGTCTCGTTCTCCGTCCCAGTCTATTACACTCGCCCTGACTACCGCCGGTCGCGGCCCTACACGTAGGTTCTACCTGGACGACGCCAGCAACACAGGATGGACGCGCTGGGCTCGCTGTGGCGCTCGCTCATGCAGGGCAACGGGGACGCGGCGGTGGGCAAGCGGCTGCTGGAGGCCATCCACGAGGCGCTGGCCAGCGCCGTGCGTGAGCGCGGCGTGCAGGCGCTCACGCCGGCGGAGCTCGCGCCCATCAAGGCGCTCTGCGGCCAGCTCCTGCCCGCGCACTGTGAGTTGTTTTCCCTTTTTTTCCTGTGTTCAAGCGTTGCTGGGTGGGCGGGGCGTGGGTGGGACCGTGTCAATTTATGGAGCTGGTGGGATGGGTCGTCGGAGCCTGACGTGGTTGGTTGATTGGTTGGTGGTCCCACGATGATGCCAATCCCAGTCCAGCTCAAGGTCCCGCCGAGCGAGGACGCCGCCGCGGATGGCGCGCGGCCCAAGAGCGTCTACTACCAGCACATTTACGAGGACGAGACCTTCTCCATGGGGTGAGTGGCGCGCGTATAGTATTGTAGTCTACTCCCGCTCTGTTCGGAACCCCAGCGGCTAACTGGACGTCGTGTTGGCAGCATATTTATTCTGTCGCCGGGCGCGTCGCTGCCGCTGCACGACCACCCGGGCATGAGCGTGGTCTCGCGCGTGCTGTATGGTAACCTGCACGTCAAGGCGTACGACCTGGTGGACGCGCACGGCCAGCCGATGGTGCACACGACGACGACCGACACGGCCACGACCACGACGTGCAAGGCGCGGCTGTGCACGGACGCGGTGTTCGCGGCGCCCTACACGACGGACCTGGCGCCGAACCACGGCAACCTGCACGAGTTCGTGGCCGGCGACGAGCGCGGCTGCGCCATCTTCGACATCTTGACGCCGCCCTACGACGAGCGCGCCGACCGCGACTGCACGTACTACCGCGTGGCGCGCGAGCCGCAGGCGGAGGGCAGCGACTCGGAGGGGAGCAGCAGCAAGATCGGCCAGATCGTGACGCTCGAGACCTTCGACCCCGTGTTCGAGGTGCGCTCCGAGCCGTACTACGGCCCGCGGCTCCAGCGCTACGTCTGAGCCGGCGGCATGGTCTGGATGAAGATAACGTACGTACTGATAAGTGGTAATCCCTTTTGTGAACCCCACCCTGCAGTCTTGTGTGTACTTTTATGATTTTTTGATATATTGATATTTTTATCGAAAATGACGTGACACGTTTAGCGCAAGTGTTTGATTGGCTGGAAAAAGGTTCTTCTGAATTAAATAGCGGAATGTCATTGGGTAATAAAGAATAACGATAAATTCAACCAATCAAAGGGAGAGATAACGCTTTGGGCAAACAGCGCAGTATTATCGGTCGGGCGGGGGGCCGCAGGTTCGCGGAACGCTTTTGACCGAGGAGAGCTTGTCAGAAAAGGGCGACCGACGCCACCACCCGCTGGAACACCGGCGCGCGAAACCCAAACATAGGGAGGGCGATCGCGAGCGGAGGACGCGCGACGACGCAGGTGCGTAGGGAGAGCCTGCCTGTGTCTGTGCACGTGTGTATATGTATATACCCTCCTTCCGTCTCTCGGTCGCGGCGGTAGGGCGGCGTTTTCCCCGGTAGAGCGAGGGGAGAGCCGCGTCGTGCCAAGGCGGGGCATACCTGTTTTGTGCAGGTAGAGCCGCCCTACTTGCGCTCACTATCGGGGGAGGGCGTTCTCTGGATCCGACGCCTCGGGCGAGCTATTTCCAGCGCCGCCGCTCGTCACTAACAAACCGCGTGCTTTTGATCGTTCTACCGGTGTCTTTCCAAGCAGGGCGACGCGCGCGCACACACACTACAGACGACAGACAATAGGAAAAAGAAAACAATGCCGCGCATCTGGCTGCGCCTCGAGCTGTTCGAGCTCGGGCTGCTGCCGCTGCCGTCCAAGTTCGCGGCCACGGTGACGGTCGCGAACGTCAAGAAGTCACTGGAAGCCTTGCACGCGCGTTTCCAGGCCGCGGCGGCCGGTAGGGACGACGGCAACGACGACGCCGTGATGGAGGACGCGACCGACGAGGACGCAGCCCCCACCAGCGAGGCGTTCGTGGAGCGCGACAACCTCAACTCGGTGAACTTCTCCTTCTGGAAGGAGACGGTGGAGGGCATCTTCCAGTGGCGCGAGCAGGACTACCGCGCGTTCTGGCTGCTGCTGGTGCGGCTGCACCGGCGGGTCCCCGTCGCGGGCGCGCCCTCCGCGGAAAGCGGCGCGGTCCTGGACGACGAGCAGTGCTTTGCGCGCGAGCAGGTGCCCGTGTTCAAGATCGCCATCTTCCTTTTCGTGCAGACCGTCAAGCCGCACTCGTGGCGCAGTAAGTACTCGCTCGAGTCGTTCAACGCCGTCTGGTACCGCGAGCACGCCGAGAGCCTCGCGGCCGCCGCGACCGAGTCACCACCCACGTCGCTGGGTTCCAAGTCGCCACGTCTGGGGTCGGCGTCTCCCGCGGCTGCGGCGGCGAGGAGTGGAGCCATGTCTCCGCATCTGGGTGCGGTCAGTCCGCCCCCGCCGGCCTCCCCGCACACGGTCGGACTGCAGGACCGGTCGACGTCGGACGCGTACTACCTGGAATTTGTGCGCGAGAAGCTCGAGGACCTCTTTGCGCTGCTCTACCCGTCCGTGGTGCTCGACCAGGAGTCGCAAACGGTCTTGAGTGCCGACCACATGGATCTGCTCGGGTTCTTGCTGTGCTGCGGCGATAGTAGCAGCATGGTGGACCAGGGCGCGAGGCTCAGCGACGCGTACCTGGGATGGAAACAGCTAGAGTCGGCGGAGGGCGACCAATCTGACTTGTCACTTCGTGTGGAGAACGGCGCGGTGATTGCTCGATTCTGCAAGACGCACTTGACGCTGAATGAGAAGCTGTACCCGCCCGTGGGCTTCTCGCTGACGGGCGCCGCACTCTCGTCCATCCCCGCCCTGGCGCTTAACGGTACGTTGGTCGTCTAGCCTGACCTCGTGGCTTGGTGAACTGAGGGTTATTGTGTTGATTGTGGCATGTATAGATGGTTTTTCGCTGGATGGAGAGGCCGAGACGCCGGCGATCGACGCGCATGCGCCGACGGTGCTCTCGCAGCTGACCAAGACGACGGTGATCAAGCGCGCGGACGAGTTCGCGGACGGCGGCGCCGGAAACACGGACCTGATCGTGTTTTCGTGCCTGGACTCGTACATCTACGTGCTGGGCGCTGTTCGATATCCTCTTTTGCGATGCTGTGTCTGCGTGATGATGCATGCTTGGTTGTACGCTCTCCACTCGCTGGTGCTCCTTAACCGCTCGTTGACTGTGGTTTGTCGTTGATCCCCGAGTACGCACATGATGATCACAGCGTGCAAGAACTGCAAGATCGTCACGGGCCCAAGCACGGGCATCCTGTCGCTCGACCGGTGCGAGAACGTGCAGCTCACGACCATCAGCGCGCTCGCCCGCATCAGGTAGGCGCCTGCCATCTCGCGCTTCCACTGAAAAAGAGCCTGCTGATGGAGATGGAAATTAACCGGGAGTCCCGCCCCAGCAACTGTCTGGAGTCGCGGATCAACCTGTTCACGCCGTGCCGACCGATCCTGAGCGGCGAGAACGTGGGCGTCGTGCTCGGCCCGTACAACTCCAAGTTCCCCGGCCTGGGGCAGCAGCTCGCCGCGTGCTCGTTCCCGTCCCACCGCGAGTCGGTCGGCTGCTGGGATGCGTTCCTGAACCTCGACGTGGAGAAAGGTGTGTGTGTTGTGTTGTTGAACACAATAGATCCCAAGCCTCAACTGACGTGATCTCCCCGACCGACAGACGCGATGGAGGAGACGGAGGCGGACAAGGCGCCGATCGCGCTGCAGGAGCCGGCGGCGTTCCGCGAGGTGTGCATACCGGTCAAGCTGAGCGGCGCGTCGGGCCCTGCGGAGCGCCCGTTCGCCATCCCGCCCGCGTTCGCGGCCTCGCTCAAGGCGCAGCTCGAGACGGTCGAGGCGCTGCGGCAGCTCGTGCGCAGCGACGAGTTCGACCTGCCGACCAAGCGCACGATGGAGATGGTCATCCAGCTCAAGTTCAAGGACTGGCTGACGGCCACGGGCAACGTGCGGCAGGTGCTGGACCTCGTGCACCTGGAGCGCGCCAGCGGCGAGCCCTCGTCCAAGGACCGAGCATGAGCGAGCAGCCGTATTTGATAACAAGAGAGAGAGAAGCTCTACAGTACTGTAGGTAGCAGCAGTGCCGTCCGGTGGTCTGTAGAAAGACATAGAGGCTCACCACGTCAGGCAACGCGATCAGATCTCGGACAAACCACCCACTGCAGGACCAGATCGGCCCTCCCGACAGCACAAGAGCACGAAATAACCCCTGCGTCGGCCCAAAATCTACCATTTCATCCGTGTTCTACGTCGTCCATGCAGGAAGTGCTGCAATTCGGTCGGCTACTGACTTAAAGATATTATACAGTGGTTTGTAGTTCTTACGTACTGATATACGAAAAACTCGCAGAACAATAATTGTGGCAGGTCATTTAGAATGGTTAAAGCAGTGACTAGCCACTAAACCGAACCGGGTCCCGGTGTTTGGAGTTGAACCGATCGGCTGGCGCGATCTGATTGGGCGAGCGAAAAGGATGCGCAGCGAATCAGGTGGCGGCAAGGGGCGTGGGCCACATCCCCTCGCTTCAGCCCCGTCGGTGCGCCTCCCAACACGCAAACGGCCGGGAGGGGCGACAAACTGCTTTACTATAGCAACTGAAGCGTGTCATCCCTCCCATTGCCCCCCAATTCCACCCGTCCGACCGGCCCGTACGGGGGCGGGAACGCGCGCGCTCGCTGCATGCGCATCCCAACCGTCTCAACGGACGGCGCTGGCGAAGCCATGCGATCCACCCGTGGGTCTCAATTGCGCGTCTCGGCCAGTCAAACGGATCGACTTCCACTGGCGGTTGAGTTGCACCGACGCCCAGCGTCTCCAAGCCTTCCCCCTTGAACCGGATCATTCCCGCATTTGCCTTCTAGCACTTGCACCACCCTCTTCCACACCTCCATCCATCCACCATGGCGACGACGGCCTTCCCCGTGGACAGCGCGACGCTGGGTTTCCCGCGCATGGGCCCCAACCGCGAGCTCAAGTTCGCGCTCGAGAAGTTCTGGCGCAACAAGCTGAGCGAGGCCGAGCTGTTCGCGGTCGCGCACGCGGTCGAGGAGGCCAACTGGGCCAAACAGGTCGAGTCGGGCGTGGACCGCGTGGCTGTGGGCATGTTCTCGCTGTACGACCACGTGCTGGACTGGACGTTCTACCTCGACCTGGCGCCCGCGCGCTTCGCCAAGGTGCCGGCCGGCCTGGCTCAGTACTTCGCCATGGCTCGTGGCGTGGACGGCATCCCCGCCCTCGACATGACCAAGTGGTTTGACTCGAACTACCACTACGAGGTGCCCGAGCTGAGCGGCGCGTCGACGCCCGCCGCCAACTTCTCGCGCTACCTGGACAGCGTCAAGCGCGCGCTCAAGGCTGTGGGCCCCAACAAGACGGTGCCGGTCGTGCTCGGCCCCCTCACGTACCTGAGCCTGGCCAAGATCGACGCGTCGAGCACGTCGTTCGGCGCCCTGCTCGCCAAGATCCTGCCGCTGTACACGCAGCTGCTGAGCGAGCTGGCCGCCCTGGGCATCAGCGAGGTGCAGGTGCACGAGCCTTCACTCGTGGGCGCCAAGGCCGCCGGCCTGGTGGCCTTCCTGCCGCAGGTGTACGGCGCCAAGGACGTCAAAGGCGCCATCCAGCACGAGAGCATCTCGCTCAACCTGGCCACGTACTTCGAGGAGATCGACCACGATGTGTACCAGTGGTTCGCGCAGTCGGACGTGTCGGCGATCTCGCTCGACTTCACGCGTGGTAATAACCTGTCGGTGCTGCAGAAGTTCGGCTTCCCGAACGGCAAGCGCCTCGGTGCCGGTCTGATCGACGGCCGCAGCGTGTGGAAGTTCAACCCTGCCCAGGTGATTGAGCAGGTGGCCGCCATCAAGAGCGTGCTGGCCAACGCCGAGAACGTGTCGCTGACCATCCAGGCGAGCTCGTCGCTGCAGCACGTGCCGTACACGACCGAGTGCGAGCGCGAGGCGTTCGAGAAGGAGACGGAGGGCCTCTTCGGCGTGCTTAGCTTCGCCTACGAGAAGCTGGCCGAGCTCCAGCTGCTTAAGAACATTGCCCTGAACGGCGAGCAGGCCGCCCAGAGCGAGGTGGACGCCGTCAAGAAGGCCTGGGCCGTGTACTACGAGAAGAACCCGGCCAAGAAGGACGTGCAGGCGCGCCTGGCCGCCGTCACGGAGAACGACCTGAAGCGCCCGTCGCCCTTCGCGGAGCGTCGTCCTTCGCAGCTCAAGAACCTGCCGATCTTGCCCACGACGACGATCGGTTCGTTCCCGCAGACGCCGCAGATCCGCGCTCTGCGCCGCAAGCTCAAGAACGGCGACATCACGCTGGAGCACTACCAGGCTCGCATCGACGAGCAGATCGCGTACAACATCGGTATCCAGGAGGCGCTTGGCCTAGACATCCTGGTGCACGGCGAGCCGGAGCGCACGGACATGGTCGAGTACTTCGCCGAGAAGCTCGAGGGCTTCGCCTTCACGCAGAACGGCTGGGTGCAGAGCTACGGCTCGCGCTGCGTGCGCCCGCCGATCATTTTCGCGGACCTGAGCCGCCCGTCGGCCATGACGGTGCGCGAGTTCGTGGTCGCGCAGTCGTTCACGAGCAAGCCGGTGAAGGGCATGCTCACGGGCCCCGTGACGATCCTCAACTGGTCGTTCCCGCGCAAGGACATTTCGCGCCGCGACCAGGCCTTCCAGCTGGCGTTGTGCCTGCGTGACGAGGTCAGCGACCTCGAGGCCGCCAAGTGCGCCGTAATCCAGGTGGACGAGCCCGCTCTCCGTGAGGGCATGCCGCTCAAGACGGCCAAGAAGGACGAGTACCTGAACTGGGCCGTGGACGCCTTCCGTCTGTCGACGGCCGTCGCCAAGAACGAGACGTCCGTCCACACCCACATGTGCTACTGCGAGTTCGGCGACTGCATGCACGCCATCGACGCCATCGACGCGGACGTCAACTCGATCGAGAACGCCCGCTCGGACGATGAGACCATCCGCGAGTTCAAGTCGATCGGCTACCAGCGCGACCTCGGCCCGGGCACGTACGACATTCACTCGCCCGTGGTGCCGCCCAAGGAGGAGATCGTGGCCAAGCTGCGCAGCTTCCTCAACCTGCTGCCCGCGCAGCAGGTCGTCGTGAACCCGGACTGCGGGCTCAAGACGCGCAAGTGGCCCGAGACCATCGCCGCCCTGCGCAACATGGTCGACGCCACGCTCGAGGTCCGCGCGACCCTGTAAACCGAGTCGGTTTGACACTACTTCCAAGGTGAAACCAAGTCAGACTGCATGGACTTGGACGAATCGCGACACTACCTTCCGATCAAGAGCGACGCGCCGAGACGCTTCGGACCCTTCTTCCCGCCGGTTGGTCGCCTTTAACCCGGTGAAGGAGGTCTGAAGCTCTTCACTCGTCGGTTGTCGACCGAGACGGAATGTCTCGGTCGACACCGCGCTTGCCGGAGACCCAGAGAATGGGCTCTTCGCCGAGCTGCGGACGGAGCCAACACATAACAACACACACAGTCGTCGCGGGGCGTCCCAGCTCCTGCTTTCCGCTCTTGCTTTCTCCTGCATTTCGATTTGAATACCACACATTCTGCTTGTCAGTGAACACACCCAAACACATCTCTGTCTGCGTGCTGTTGTCGAAAGTCGAAATCAAGGCCGAGCGCGGTTAAAAGAATGCTCGCATGGACCGGACCAATTGTATTATTATAGAGCCTCGACTGATGGGCAACTTGAGGGTGCATGTGAACATCACATTGGCTTCATGGACGGAGAGGAGTCACCGCCGGATGATGGAGCAACTGTCACTTGCAGTCGCGCGAGGGTCACACTGAGCGCCCAACACGCGTTGGTGGAGACGTGGATACCCGACCTGCATACTCTGTACGTATAATATACTTCGAAATACTTCGAAGTATAATCCAGTTGGTGATCCGCTCCTTTGCCCACATTGTCCGCACAGCACCATTCATGTTCTCGGGCCTTGTCGAGCGTCACCAACGTTCTTACAGAGCGAACGACAACAGCGGCGCCGGTCTGTGCGGACGGAGTCTTCCGTCGTTTCGCCTTCGAATGCTTTACACCGCAGGAGTTTTCCTCTGGTGGCAGGCACCCAGGCAACGCTTCAGTACAAGGTGTAGATACAATATATCCACAATCGAACCCTAGACAGCCGCCAACCTCTCACCTTCCTCCTGTCCTTGATTCACTTTCGATTTTCGAGTAGCGGGATGGAGGACCTGTCGCTGGCACCGGCGGCTCCCGCTGCAGCGAGCGAGTCGACCACCACCGGTTCGTCACTTCGGAACGCTCCTGTCTAACGATGGCAGGCTGACGCTTCCTCTGTGACTACAGTACTGACGGGCGCAGACAAGAAGCGGCCGAGCAAGCTGAGCGCAAGAAGCTCGGTGCGTGGCGGGTCTCTCAGAGACCGCCATCTTCGATACTGACGACCCAACGATTCGTATGCGTTGGATGCACAGCGGCGGAGGCGTTTGCCAAGTCTGGAGGTCCACCGAAACGCCGTGCGCGTCTCCAGTACGACGACGCCAAGAAGGTCGTTCGACGCTCCAAGGTGTCGGTGGAGGCGCAAAAGCAGGTCGAGATGTTCTCGTACCTGCCGCAGTACGAGCGCGAGAGCTCGCTGTCGTCGCTGCAGCTGCACCCTGCGATTCTGTCGCTCGGTCTTCAGTACGCCAAGGGAAAGATCATCGGCGACAATGCGCGTTGCGTGGCGATGCTCTCAGCCTTCAAGCTCGCGATCGCCGACTACGAGACGCCGCCGAGCCAGTCGCTACCGCGTGACCTGGACAAGTGGCTTCGCCCGCTCATCCAGCACCTGATCGACTGCCGTCCGCTCAGCGTGGGCATGGGGAATGCCATCCGCAGTCTGCGCAGCATTATGGCCACGACGTCGCCCGGGGTGAACGATCACGATGCCAAGAAACACATTATCAGCGAGATCGACGAGTACATCCAGAACCGCGTCTTGTTGGCGTCACAGGCGATCGCGCGCCACGCGCAGTTCGAGATCGAGGACGGCGACGTGATTCTGACGTACGCGCGCTCGAACGCGGCCGAGCTGCTGCTGGCGTAGGCGGCGGAAAGCGGCAAGAAGCGCGTGCGAGTCGTGGTGGCCGACTTGCGGCCGCACTTTGAGGGCAAGAAGCTCGTACGCGCTCTGTCTGCCGTGGCGCCCGACGTCTCGTGCACGTACCTGCACCTGAACGGACTCGCGTACGTGATGCCTGAGGTCACCAAGGTGTTCCTGGGCGCGGCCGCCTTCATGAGCAACGGCGTGGCGGTCGCACGTGCTGGCACGGCGCTGGCTGCCATGGCCGCGCACGACGTGAACGTGCCCGTGCTCTTCTGCTGCGAGACGTACAAGTTCTCGGACCACGTGCAGCTATCACGCACAACGAGCTGCGCGACCCGGACGAGCTCGTGTCATCGTATTGCTCGGAGAAGCGCGGCGGCCACGTGCTATCGGACTGGCGCAACTTGGCGGACCTGTGGCTGCTGAACCTCGCGTACGACGTGACGCCTGTCGAGTACGTGTCGGTGGTGGTCACGGAGCTGGGGCTGGTGCCGCCCACGGCCATCCCGGCCATCCTGCGCGAGTACTCGAAGGACGGGCTCCTGAAAGTTGGCCTTCATTAATGAGAGAGAGAGAGAGCGCGCTGGGCTTGGGCGGTGGACGAGGAAGGAGGCAAAGCTGCTCGCTTGTCACGCTGGCAATGCTCATGCTTGCTATTGTCCAGAAAAGGAAACTTGGTGTGAACAGGAGTGAAGGTTGACATACACTCCGACGGCAACTCCGGCCCACAATTTTGGGTGCCCGCAAAACCAGCCGCTGAACTTTTTCAGGCCCACCTGATTCGCGCAAATATCGCGTCGAGACGGCGACACTCGCTTGATTTCACTATGGTCTCCAAATCTCCCATCACTGCGATCCCGAAAGAAGCGAGCGCCGATCCGGAGAAACGGCCACCGCAACGCATCCGCCGCGCGCTTTAGACATGCCAACGGCCTGCCTACATTGCATTACAGCAATGACGCCTGCGTTTTTTCGGCGTCCTGCGCCCGCAGCCGCGCCCCGCATCCTCCTCCTTCGCCTGCTCCTCTTCAACTCAAAAAGAGAAGAGCGAGAAATGGGGAGAAGCGCGAGAAAACAGGGGAAGGGCTGGTACCACGACCGCCCAAAATGCGCCGTTCCTCCGGGTCGACCCACTTGCGCTCTACTTCCAGGTTAAGCCCATCCCTTAATCAGCGTAAATGTATGATCCAACTGCAGCTGGGCCGAGCGAGCCAAGCCCGCGGGCTTGGCTCGCCACTATTTTGGGCGCCGCATGCACATCATCTGGGCCTTGTTTTGGGCCGCGCCACCCGCACCTGGGGCAGTCCAGAGCTCTGAGTGGGCTGGTCTCTGGTCCGCTTGACTTCGAAAAGGCACACACACCGGCCTGATACCGGTTTATCTATAGGACTTCACTATAGAAACAAGGTGAACTACGGGTTATTGATATGGGTTTTGGCCGGCCATGCGGGCTTTCTCGACAACGAGAAGCCCTCCCTCCCCCTCATTTCCAACATTAATAGCGCCGGCCCTTCCGTCCCACCCCCTCCCTTTCCCTTCTCCCCCTCCTCCCCCTCGACGATCCCATGGAGACGCGATCCTCTCCGTCCATGCGCGAGCTGCGCGCGATCGCGGCCGACCGCGGCCTCAAGTACTACCTGCACCTGTCCAAACCGGAGCTCTTCTCGCTGCTGCAGCGCAAGGAGGGCGGCGGCGGCAAGGCCAAGCCAGCGGCGGTCTCCAACGACCAGGGAAAGCAGAGCAGCGCGCGCCCGAGCGAGCACCCGAACGACGTCGCGGCCGACCACGGCGACCGCTCGGCCAAGGCGGCGCCCAGCGACCCCAAGGCGACGCGCTCCAGCGAGCGCCTGTCCTCCAAGAAGATCAAGCGGAAGGCGGACGAAGAGCGCGCCGCGCCCGCCAAGAAGAAGGCCAAGGTGGTCGCCAACACGCTCGACCCCATTATGCTCGCGGAGCTTGGCCCGCACACGGTACGTCGCTTTTACTTTGGCTTGCTTCCCGCACGGACGTTCCTCGAGTGCTGATTCGATCTGTGTGCTTGTATGCTTGTCTCGCCCCCATAGTTCGAGTTTGAGCGCACGAACGGGTCGGTCGTGCTGTACAACGTGGACTCGCTCGTGCAATACATCCTCGCGACGGGCGACTTCTCGGAGCCGCAGACGCGGATCCCATTCTCGGACGACGACCTGCGCCGCATCGACGCCGAGGTACACCGCCGCTTGCGCGCTTTGACAAGCCAAGCGTCGATGTGCTTTAGCGCGAATAATGGTTCACTCTGTGCTGTTTTCATCAGGCGAAGCGCGCCAACCTGAATGAGAAGAGCGTCTGGGAGGCCAAACAGAACAAGCACGAGTTTGACGAGCAAAAGGTCAAGCGAGACGGCATCCTCGGTACGTTGACAAGATGTACTTGCATTGTGAATGCAATAAATGACATTAACGACCGCTGTTTCTGTGCCTCCGTCTCAACTGCCAGGTCTCGAGCGGTGTGCCGGCGAGTACGTGAGCAAGATGCTGGAGGTCGTCGAGGACGAGGACCCGGAAGAAGGCGAGATGCTGCTGATCATGACCATCTTCCCGTCCTTCTCGGACATTTTCCACCAGATCCGGCGGGAAGACAAGGAGTACGCGACGCAGTGCATGAACCACTTCAAGTCATACGTCCGGGGCCCCAAGAACCGTCCGTCCGAGGACAACAGCGGCCTGCTCGCCGTCATCCTGGGCTTCCTCGACGACGTGGACAAGGGGAACCAGGACGCGAGTGCCTTTGGGTTCTGAAACTGTTGCGTGCCCTTGCCGACTGCTTCCTCCCCCCACCCGTCGTCCCCGTCGCCGTATCAGTGAAGCGTGCCGTGTAGTAGTAGTAGTAGTAGTAGTAGTAGTAGTAGTAGTAGTATGCATATCTCTTTCTCCTTTTCCGTAGATATTTAGGTTGGTAGGTAGCTAGTAGGGCAAGTTTGTAGTAGCAACGCAGAGCGCGGAGAAAGCCCAAGCGCTTTATCGTCGCCAAGCAGTAGGAACAGCAGCACGTGAAGTGGCGAATGTGAGTTTTGGCATCGCACCTTTGACCAGTTTGCAATGAGCCAACGGCCACGCCCGTCCGGGTCCGTTTGTGCTAGTGACGTGCTCAAATACCCATAGGTCCACCCCCGGTGCCCCGAGCATCACGCTCATCACCTGACGCGCAAGCAAATATCGTGCGCATCAACAGCATCAACGGCATCATCATGGCCATTAGAGCTTCGAGTATTGGTATCTGAAAAAAAAAAAAAAATCGAATTGTGTTGAGTGCATCTCGCAGCTTCAACTTCGCGTCGCCAAGAAGGCTACACTGTGTGGTCCACATAGAGTGCCAGTTCGCATCGGCTCTTTTACAGGAAGATTCTCTTTGCCAGACACAATATTATACCGTTCACGACACAACTGTTCTTCTATCCAAGAGTTGAAGTGAAAACGGCGCGCGCGCGAATCCGATTTCCACACATGCAAAAGCGCAGAGAAACGGCCGTTCAAAAGTGGCGGAAACGTACGCGGGAAACGGCAACCAACATGCCGTTGGCCGCCATGATAAACGCAGTCTCCGCCTCGGTCTCGACCCGTCGGCTAATGTTATAACCCGGCAGGCCGTCGCGTGGTGTCGCCGAGCGTCTTATCCTCCGAACAGCTCGAAATGAAGCCCCCGCCGCTGGAGGCGGCGGCTGCGACCGCGGACGGGCCGGCCGACGCCTCTCGCCGCCCTCAGAGCGGCCGGTCCGCGTCAGCGAGGGCGCCTAAGCTCGCGCGGTTCCGGGAGGGGCTGCGCATAGACGTGAGCGTGGCGGACGAGTCGCCCGTGGCCGCGATGGCGTCCCCGCTGGGCCACTACGCGACGCGCAAGCTGCCCACGAACGCGCACCGCACGCACCCCGTGTCGCTGTTCGCCGCGTCCGGGAGCGCGTCCGACCCGCACCTGTACGTCCTGCCCTTCTTGGAGTACGGCATGATCGTGAGCATCGTGTGCGACGACCGCGGCGGCGTGGTAGCGTGCGAGGGCTTCGCGTCGCGCAGCGTCCGGCTCGAGTGACTCAACTACAACGGAGTCGCATGGAGCGCTCTGCCGCCGCCCAAGCTTGGGCTCGGCGGCCAGGAGGAGCGCAAAATGTTCACTGCAGGCGGCTTCCGCATCTTGCCGTGCGCGTTTCGCGACTGCCTGTTCGAAGTCATGCCCAAGATGGCGTACGAAGCGACCATGACTCTGGACGCGATGAAACGCGGAGAAACGGAGCGACCCGGAGCAAGGAATCAAAACGCCAGCAGCGCTGCCAGTGATGGTGGCGAGCGTGCGGTGGGGGATTTGAAGTTTAAAAAGCGACGCCGAACGCCGTCTCAACGCCATCATGTACAAGAAGCTGATGGGCTCGCACGTCACGTATGGACATGTAAGCGTGTTTTGTGCGTTTCAATGACCTGCTTGTTTGCTCGTACGATTGTACTAACTCCAGCGTTGATGTAACTACCTAGACAATTCAACTGCGACACATCAAGAGCGGCAAGTTCCTGTCGTTGGACAGCTCGTCTGTCCCGATACGCGGGTCGGAGCACGTTCCGGTAAGGACTGCCGTTGTTTGTGAACAATACCCCAAACTTAACAATTCTTTTGATCAAACATGGGCGCTGCATAGGTGTTCCTCGACGACGGATCGCCGCAGTCCCACTTGATCGTGCTCCCTCGGTTCAAGCTGCGTTCAAAGGGTGCTCCGATTCAACTGACTGATCAGGTTCGATACATATCCACTTCTATGACCGACCCATAGTTGAAGACGGAGACTTACTGGGTTCACGGGTGTAGATCTTGCTCTCTAGTGCAGGTGATATGCAGCCCTTTAGCCTCTACGTGTCGAACCGAAGCAGCTCCGACGGCAGTGCAGTTGGCGTCGTCGGGTCTGCCACCCATTCCTCCCAGTGGCGAATCGTGCGCTACGACATTGCTCATCCCGAGAGATTGAGCTTCTCAGGGTCGACAGACTCGACCCCAACGCGCGGAGACAGGAGACTCCATGCAGGCGTGTGTGTCCGCTTCTTTCACCTGGAATCCAATTCGTGGCTCCGATTCAGCCTTGCCAACAGAGGATCAGCACTGCCTGGGCAAGTCACGCTGCAATACTACGGTGATCGTGATCACGAAGACGGACTATCGGGCGATTTGTCCATCGATTCGTTGTGGGAAATCGAGCGACCTACTGTGTACGAGGGCGGAATCATCAAGTGGAGTGACGCGCTAGCGCTTCGACACGTGGTAACCGGCCAGTACCTGGCCATATCATCCTTAGCGATGTCCCCTGCCCTCAAGAAGCGATCTCCGGTCGCTGCGCAGTACTCAACTGAATCCTGTGGCAACACGGTCGCGCAAGACTGTCCGCAATCGTTTCGCTTCGTCGCTACTGCACTTGCCGACGAGGAGTACGTTTGCGTGACGCGCATTCTCATTATTCTTGACGTTGATCCCACGCACTAACGAATCACGTTGTGATGTTGATTAGCGCCGAAGTGGAGGACGGCGACGTCGTTTTGTTGCAGCACAAGCAGACGAAAGGCTTCATTCACTCAGTGGAAACGCACGCATCCACCATGGCAGATATTCGGGTATCATCACAGCCGTTGAACAGCGGTACGCACAGCGGTGGGTCGTTTTTCACGCTTGTCAACCTCCCAGGTGCGCGCGACGAAGACGCATTCAAGATTTTGGCTGTATCTCCGGCCGAGACAAACGACACGCTTCGGTTGGTGTCATACAAGAAGAGACTTGTCGAGTTTCTTGACGCATTTAGCACGTTCAAACGTGGTGGCGCAAGTCCAAGTCCGCGAAGTGACCGTCAGAAGCCAGCCGTATTCGACGACGCAGACACACTTTCGCGGTTTCAAAGCACCATTGCTGCTATTCAAGAACTGACGCAGTTTTGTTCTCGCGCTTCAAAAGAGTCGGCTGACCAGTTGCGACATCGTCAAGACCTCTTCCGAACGCATCACTACATCGAGCTGCTGATCGACATGATGAAGGCGCCATTCCGCAAGTTCAGCGGCCCGTTCGAGCTTGAAGAAGTGGCGAAGTACAACCCTGAATACTCCAATGAGCGCCAGGATTTTATGGACGACGAACCTGCTGACGGCGGAGGCGCCTATACTTCTCCTTCGTCCCTTTTGCGAGACGCACGCGACTTGTCGAAGTCGAAGGCGCTTTCGATGAGAGCGACAAGCCAATTTGCACGCGATCCGTCCCTTCAAGATACTTCGCGGCGCAAGTTCTCCGTCAGTGGGCCATCTTCGAATTCCCGAAGCGAAATCAACGCTGCTGTCATGCAGCTTGTGGCCGAGATCGTCTCCGCTACGAACATTCTACTCGTGCACATTTTTCGAGGAAACCGCGAGAACGAGCTTCGCATCATCCGGATTGCGCTTCCGACCTTGATGGAGCTTCTCGGGAATGGCTTTCAGACGTCGCTCTCGCTGTCGTTCCTGCTGCGCGAAAATCGGAATCTGGTCGAGTCCATCACGGCGTATGCAAGCATCGTCCGGAATTTCTTCGAGATGATCACGACTCGCGGCAAATCCATCCGCTACATGCAGTTCCTCGTTGCGATGTGCACGTCGCGCGGCCGCGGCGTGCCCAAGACACAGGAAGCGATATGCGACTTCTTGTTCAACCCGCTGAACGAATATCGCGACCACGTGATCATCCCAGTTCGGCCGTCACATACCGGCTTCGACATTTATGTGCCAGCTCCAGGGGACTCTCGCGGCATTGCGAGAAACGTTGAGGCGACATTCAACAAGCACGCCACTGGCGCCTTCAGTGGCTCGGACCCCGGCGAATGGATGCCTCTGTCGAGCTTCTACGAAGACTACCACCTCTGTGGTAAGTTCCGCGGCTTGGGGCGCTATTGCTACGGTCTCTTCCGTCTGTACGTGGCGCTGTGTCTGGATCGGAACTACGTCAGCATTGACTGCATCCAGGCGATCTTCCCGCGAGAGAACCTCATGTATTCGGTGATGGACTCGTCGCTGTCGCGGTCACTACGGGCCATTCTCATGGATTTGCTTCGCGTCACGTACGTTGACTGCGAGCCGCAGAAGGTCATGACGTGCCCGAACTACACGCGGATATGGACGGAAGCAAGTCTTAGCACAGCCGAGGCGTTGGCGTCGCTACTCCAGACAGCGTATCCGGAGCGCGACGCCGCGTTCTTCATTTCGGTCAGGAAGTTCTGCTTGCTGTACTTTCGGCGACAGCGAGGGGTCATTGCCATCGATGCGACGCCCGAGAACGAGCTGACACTTGCCGTGCTGCGCCTCACACGGAAGTTGGTGGAGTTCGGGATGTTTTTGGCCGAAGAAGACTTGGCGCCACTGGTGAGCTCACTCTTTGATCTGCTGGACGAGCGAACGGACGTGATCCGAGGACGCGTGACGCTGGCGTTGGACGCCGCCGATCAAGATCGCCCGCACGCTGAGGTCACAATCGAGGAAACATTGGAGCCGAGTTAGAGTCCCAGCCAACACATGAGAGTTTCGATGGTCGCCCAACCTCGAGGATGGTCTCTGCTCCGTCGTTGAACCCGACGTCTGTGCTGGACAGCGACTCAGTTATGCTGCCGCAGACTCCTGCGCCGCGGATGCGTCATTCGGTCATTTTAGACGGCGCCAGCGCCTTACCCACCACTCGACCCGATCAGAAACGCGATGGCACCTCTCAGCAGTATAGCGCTCGCGGGTTAGTGATGAACACGCATCGCGCACTGCTTAATCACTCGAAAAGCGATGGGAAGCGTAAGGACGACACCAGCAACGCGGCGACGCACACTTCGCAGCAAGAGGCCATCGGCAGGGATCGTGGGAGCCAACTTGGCGATGATGGTGTGTCTCCGAGCAAGTCTGACGAGTCTGCGGCGATATCGCGCCTTCACTCGATGCGACACCAGATGAACGAGGTGAATCATGTGGTGATGGAGATCAAGGACGAGATCTGCGCCATCTTGCAGCATATCGACAGCATTCGCGTCGACTTCCTGATCTCGACTCTGTTGGGTACTTTTCAGGTTCAGCACGCGGCTGGGTTCGCTGGGTCGTACTCTCCGTTCAAGGGGAACGGGGCGACGGAAAGAGCTGTCGCTGCCTCCCCAACCGAGGCGCGGGTTGTCGCCTTTGGCAAAGCGAGGGGAAGCCGCGTGCTGTTTCCGCCACGAAGTCCTGTCAAGCTGTCAGGACTTGGCGGCTTCGAAAAGTTGTCTCCTGTGGCGCGCTGCCTGTTTGACTCGCCATCACTCGAGTGCAGGTTCTCGTTCTCGTACCTTGCAAAGCGGCAAGTCACAACGATTTTCATGCAGATGCTCATGTACGAGTACCCGCCGCTCGTGTCCAAGGCGCTCGAGCTGCTACTGCGGCAGTATAACCAGCACGACGACCTGCTCAAGGGGCTGGATAGCGTTCAGCTGCTGGTCATGGACGAGACGATCGCCATTTATAACAAGCTGAAAGACGACGTGGACAGCCTCCGTCGACTCGCGGAAACGACGGAAGTGTGGATGGACCTGACGTCCAAATCGGATTACGAGAAAGCTGAATCTGCTTGCCAGCTCTTGCGATCGCTGACGGAGCTGATCCGCCAGGGCGAGCGCGGGATGGACTTGAGCGCGTCTGACAAGTTGGGTAGCGCATCTATGGTCAACGACGACGCCATAGCGCCAACCAGTGATGACGAGACCGGGCAGGATGAGCCCTCTTTCCCAACTGTCGTCGAGAAGGAGCTTCCGAATCGAAAGCTCAAGTACCTGGACTGCCGATACAAGCTGAATGCCTCGCTTGGATGCGTAAGCTGCCGATCTGTCAGCCACAACATTTTCCCGAGCCTTGATGAGAACGCCAAGACTGCAAGCCCCGCCGCAACCGACGAACTGCGCCCTCCGTCAACCGTCTCAATGGAAGCGCGTCGCCTGCTGCGCAATTTGCGGGCCGCGCACTTTGTGCTGAATATGATGCTGGACGGCGCGCACTTCTTTGAAGGTCACGTGCTGGGATATGAGGTGCCCGCGACGGAGTTTGTAACGCCGTCTCCCTCCCAGAGCACGCGCCGGCTGCTGCAAGCGCGGCAGCGAGACCAAATCCGGGCGGTGTTTGCGCATGGGATGCAGTTCCTCGCCGAGTTCTGTGCGCAGGACCCTGAGAATCAACGCCTGCTAGCGTCTCATGTGACCATGATCGCTCAGTACGTTCACGAACTGGAGATCGCGCAGCAGCTCCTCGTTGCCATCTACGCAAACAACGCGCAGCTGTGCAAGATGGTGCCGACGGAGTTGGTCAACATATTCGTAACGCGGCTCATCAAGGACGGCCCGGATCCACGGTATCTGCTTTTTCTGGAGACGCTGACCATGTGCGACGAGCAGCCCGTGCTGGAGAACCAGCTCCTCGTGATGTTCCAGCTCGTGAAAGCTGTCGAGAGTGCGGCGGTCCTTCAGCTCTTCGATGATTCCAAGGTGACTACTGCTACGTTCAGCGAGCTCATGCGTCGCTACGCCGTGATGACACAAGGTCAGGAACAAGAGAGCCCTTCAAGCAATGCTGCTCACGGACGAGTTGGAAAGACACAAGTGGTGCCTCATGGATCAACACCGCTGCCTGTGGCGACAAAACCCAGCCTGGGGATGACTCCCGGTTTCCCTAGACCAGGTTCAGCAGCAGATTTTGCAGCCGTGTCGAGAGCGATCGAGTACCATGCGAGGCTGCTGCACCTGCTCGCGGCTTGCGCGACGGGCAAAAACTCCCGCGTGCAGGAGATCTGCCAGCAGGTCGTATCGATTTCGACCGTGCTGGACTTGCTGTGGAACGAAAACTGCACCGAAGGCATGCAAGTGGCGGCGCTGCGATACTTGAACCAAGTGTATCTAATCGCTGACGAGATGGAGACGCCCAGTGACGATTTGTTGCTACGCATCCTGACGGCAGTTGGCGAGGTTTGCGAGGCCCGCGTCCTTCACTACCTGAAAGACACGCAAGTGCGCGACGCGAACAAGCTCATGAGTCTATCGCTGCGGAAGAAGCGCGCCAAGCGCGGCAAACTGTACGCGCTGCCCAAGGCGCCTACGCCCCAGGAGTCCACCCCACTCTACGTCGTCGTGTATTCGGTGGTGCCAACGCTACTATCCTTCTTCCAGCAATTTCCCCGCATCGTGGAGATGGCGGGGGATGAGGCCCAGATGCAAGCGATCCGTCGGCTACAGCAAAGTCTCGCGCTGCTGTTTGTTTCGTGCAGCACCAGTGACTGGAAACTGGCGCAGGACGCAATCATCACGATGGACGAACTGGTCTACACGATCGACAAGGCGCTCGGGACTGCTTATACCAGTGGTGACGTATACCCGGGATCGATGCTCAACTTGTCGGTTGAGCTGATCTGGTCGTCATCCCTGTTGGCTGATCATCAACGGATCGATCTATCGGGTTTGAGCCTTGGCACGGATCTGTTCGACTTGTTGCAACTCGCTATGAGTGAGCGACGACGCCGCGCCAGCTCGGCCGTGTCGATGCATGATCTTAATGGGACGGATCGTTACCAAGCGCCTGTACGAGAGTTGTCGTTGGAGAGATTCCTGGCTATACCAGAGGAGTCGCTCAGCGAATCAAATTCGTCGGCACCATCCCCGACGGACAATAGCGCGGGAGGACGCGACGCCGTGGCGCACCCGACAAGTTTGACGCTTTTCAGCAGTCGCGACACATCGCTTCCAGCTCGAGCTTCGACATATTTGCTTGGAATGCCAAGTAGGTCAGGTGTGAACGACTCGCTGAAGCCAACACAATCTCTAGCAGAGAATCTGCGAGCAGTTCAGCCACTTGTGATAGCGTCGGCCAGTGATAACCAGGTTTTCAGCGCATCTACTACAGCGACAGCAGCAGGCGGCCGCCCTCAAGGAGACATGAGTCGAGGCGACAGAACGCTTGAGGTGCAAGCTCCTGATGCCACTGATGGGTTGAGGCTGCATCAAGCGGGCGGTGGGCGCTTGAAGAACCGAGTTTTGCACAAGATCCTGCCTGCGCGATACGTCAACTTGATAGTAAATCGTTGGCAGGCACATCCGCAAGCCGACGACATCGATCACGGGAAGGCTGTGGCCGGCACAAGCGCGCCTGGTAGAAGCCATCAACGACGCGGAAGCTCGTCTGTGACTGCTAGACGCCCAACGATGGGCTTCAAGTCAGCGAACAGTGCACCGTCACTTGGCTAGGGAAATGCCAGCGACGATCGGCTAAGCAGTTGGAAGCAATCGTCTCAGTCCTCGCCGCTGCCTGCGCAACAGAATCTCCACGACTTCACGCATTTCTTCACGTGGCTGTGCCAGCACCCGCGAGTGGGTGTAGCCATCCGTGATGAGTTGAACCACATGGTGCAGGGCATCGTGGGCGTTGAGGCTTCGCTACGCGACGAGTTCGACGCACAGCGGCACCTTAGCGACGTCCATCTGACGTTCGACCTCGTGGTGCGCAAGCTCGTCACTCACGTCGCCATGTTCCAGGACGCAGGCTACTTGAAGATGAATCTGACCCTGTTGGACGTGTTTAGCCGCATGATCTACGCTATTGAGGATCCTGAGCGGCGTCACCAGATGCAGATCAAGCTGAACAAGCTCGGAGTGACGCGGCTAGTGGTCCAGTTGATCGCCCTGCGAGATGACGACGCGCTGTTCCCTAGCTGCATTGATGTCGGCGTTTCACTGCTGGATGGCATGAACGCCGAGGTGCAGGAGAGCTTCTACGCGTACTGGTGCGAGCCCGCACATGCCGTTTTCTTCGAGCGCATCCGGAGCCGCATCGAGAAGGTGTGCGCGCTCGTTCTCAACACCGGGCGCTGCAAGAGCGTGCTTTCGGGTCAGCGCAGTGGAGCGTCTTCTCTTGCCACTCGTGGCGGAGGCGGTGTGTTCCATGAGGAGCGCTCGTCCCCACAAAGAACCTGTTGAGACGAACCTCCGGGTTCACGCTGGACGCGGCTGATGGCACGCCAGACAATGGATGTGACGCGCTCTGCAGCTCCATCACATCCATCTTTCGCTTCCTCCAGTTGCTTTGTGAAGGCCATTACTTGAATGCGCAGCGATCGCTCATTGCCCAGCCGCTCGCGGGCGCATTATGGGTCAACCTAGTCGAGTCGACGACGTCGTTTCTGCTCGAGACCTACCTGGGTATCGCGGATCTAGACGTCTCGCTGCTCATTCAGCTGTTCGAGACCATTGCCGAGTTTTGCCAAGGCCCGTGCGAGGAAGCTCAGGAGACCGTTGCGAACTACAAATTCATCAGCGCCGTGAACACGCTGCTGCCTCATTCGTTCGGGCAGACGGCGAGCATTTCGAGAGCTCGCGTGCGGCAAATGCGCGCAGCCATCGTTGTCACGCTCTTGAGCCTATTGGAGGGACGGCGCGACCTGATTATTCACGCGCAGCTTGTGCAGGAACTCAACTTCGAGGCGCTCAAGGCGAACCTCGTTGATGTCTACGCGCATTTTCTGCGCGAGCATCAAGGCCGGTACGCCGGGGACCCCGCGTGCAGCGCCGACTTTTACCTCACCATGGGCTTCAACGTGTACTTCCTGCTCCAGCAGCTCGCCGACCACTTTCCACAGTCAGCCTACTTGATTCCTCGCGTTTCGGCGGTCCGCTCCCACGTGCAGTTGGAGCGTCATGACATTGGAACTTGTGATGAAAGTCACACAGATCCACGCCATGAAGTCCAGACAGATGAGTTCACGTCCGACTACTACAATGCGTACATGTTCTTCCAAGCAAATAGCGCCAAGGTGGAGGTCGTGTGGGATCACGTGCGCTTTGCACGATCGACGGGTGGTGGTGCCAGCGTTTCCGTTGCTGGAGCCTCGTCAAATGAAGGACCAACGCCAGTCAATGACGGAGGGTTAGCTTGGGATAACGGTTCGGCCTCGGTGGCATCAAGTGCAAGCTCGACTTCTGGAGCACACAGCGCGACGACGAGCTCGGGAGCGCTGATTCCTTTCTATTTCCCGCTGCACCCTATCTGCTTTTGCTTGACGAAGCAGTCCAAGAAGAAGCTGGTGTGGCAGGTCGCGCGCGGACCGAACAAGCTCTCCGACTTCTTCCAGCGCTGCGACAAGCTCGTGGACGAGATGGCGCACCAGAGCCTGCTGACCAAATACCCGAGCGTGGCGTGGTTCGCGCGGCAGTCCGACCTGCTGAAACGCGCGTCCTTCACTTTGGCTGTGGGCATCAACCTGGTCGTGCTACTTTTCTACCGCGCCAACGGGATTGACTCGTCGCCGTACGCTGGCTCACGCGTCATGTTCACCCTGGCAAGCGGTCCCGACCCACCCTCGCTCTCCATCGACATTGCGCTGTCGTTCGCCGGGACGCTCCAGCTCGTGTTGTGCTGTATGGTGTTGCTTTGCTATCTGGTTAATTCCGCGCCGCTGCTTGTCAAGAAGGGGTGGAAGCGGCGCAT
This sequence comes from Phytopythium boreale, assembly GCA_023338115.1. Taxonomy (NCBI): domain Eukaryota; phylum Oomycota; class Peronosporomycetes; order Pythiales; family Pythiaceae; genus Phytopythium; species Phytopythium boreale. The sequence goes on along the minus strand of JAADYG010000008.1, from coordinate 33,781 downwards.
CCAGATTGAGCAGGCGACGCTGTCCAAGAAGACAGCGAGCGGGCAGAGGAGTGGCGCTGGTAACGGCGGAGATGCTGAGGAGCGCGAGTCATTCCAAGACACGGAGCAGCTGCTTCGCTCGCTTCGAGAGCGCGAAGAAGAGTACGACTACTTCTTCTTGCCAAACTCGCCGCGCGCAAAGGCGCACGCGTCTCGCCGTGACAGCAATGCGTCCGGGAACTTGTCTGCCGTCTTACCGGCGTCCGAAGTCAGAGAGAAGAAGCCTGCCGACCGCTGTGGCAGCGACAACAGTGATGTTACCGGCAGCCATTCGCACAGTACGCGTGAGTCGCGACCGTGTCACTGGTAGTATCGGTGCTACTACTACTACTACCTTCTCGGTCGAGCGGATCGCTCTCCCTGGGTCCGTCGGTGGGTATTGACAGTCGCCACCTCGCTCTTCTTCCTGGTGCGCAACCCAAGGGTGCTGTACCACCTGGTGCAGATCGTCGTCGCGATCCTGGGCTCGTACGTCAACAAGCTCTTCTTCGCGTTCCACCTGCTGGATGTGGTGAACCGGTACCAGGAGCTAAACAACGTGCTCCGCTCAATCGTGCGGCCCGCTAAGGTGCTCAGCCTCACGGTGCTGCTGTACCTCGTGGTCGTGTACGTGTTCGCGATCATCGGCTTTTTCTTCTTCCGCGAGGACTTCACGTCGGGCACGCTGACACCAGCGCAGATCGCGGGCGAGGAGCCATATCAGTGCCAGCAGCTCTTCCAATGCTTCCTCATCAGTTTAAATCAAGGTCTCATGAGTGATGGCGAGCTCGGGGGCTACCTTCGGGCCAACAGCATCGGAGCCTCGGCGCGCTCGTACGGCCGCCTCGCGTTCGACGTGCTGTACAACGCCATCCTGGTCATTATGCTGCTCAACATCGTGTTTGGCGTCATCATCGACACGTTCGCGTCGCTGCGCACCGCCGACACGGACACGGTCGCCGACATGCAGAGTCGCTGCTTCATCTGCTCCATCGACGCGTACACGTTCGACCGCGCGGCGATCAAGCGCGGCTTTCATGACCATATCTACGCCGATCACAACATGTGGCACTACCTGTTCCTGTTCGTTCACATTCGCAAGAAGCCCATCACCGAGTACAACGGGCTCGAGCTGCACCTCGCCATGCGCATGGCCAAGAAGGACGTGTCCTTCTTCCCCGTGCAACGTGCGCTCGCGCTAGAGCGCGCCGCCATGCTGGCGATGGGGGGGCGCCAAGCGTGAGTATTCGAGACCACAGTCAAGCCAGTGGCGAGAGCACTAGCGGCGACGGTGACGACTCGATGTCAACGGCAAGCGACCCCCTACTCGTCAGTGACCATGGTCTCCGCGCTCGCGGCGACAGCTCGGCCTCGGTTCTGTCGAGCGCGTCGTCCTATTCGACTCCATCCGGGACCAATGCGATAGTATCAGCAGGAAACAGTCTGCGCGGACGGTTCCGTTCCTCCGTCGACGTGGTGATGATGAGTGGAGGCGGTTGCAGGCGTCACGGAAGTGTTGGCAGCGCCATCATTACCAGCGGCGGTGGCGCTGGTGCAGGTATTGTATCCATGCAACGCATGACGAACGAGAAGCTCGACAAGCTCGAGAGCACGGTCGAGTCGCTGCTGGCGGCGCAGAGCGAGATGCGCGACGAGCTGATGCGCTCTGCCGACCGCCAGCGCGAGCTCGTGTACGCGCTGTCTGCTCTACAGCAGCAGTTGAGCGTCTCATTTCCATCAAGTTCTCCGGTTACGATGGCAGCGACAGGTTTCGACGACGCGGTGGAGTTTGTACAGCCTCCGACGCTGGCGATACCGCGCGCACCACTGACTGGGGGATCGCGCTCGTCCGTGGAGCAACCGGATGAGCCGTCCCGGCCGCGCGCGCGATCGACACCGTCCGTGTTCAGCTTTGACTCGGTCGTGGATGATGATGAGCACTAACGGCGATAACCTTTCATGTATAGAAGATGTCAAAGGCAACGCAGAAGATGAATGCAACACGCAACGCGGGGAACAAGCCAGCTGACCAGCGAATCAGTCGGCCTGCTCCGCGATCCGTTCTCTGTTTGATGCGTCCATTACCGCTCACTATCCATTTCCACGAAACGCAGTCGCTCTGACTGGCCGGCTCGCCGGCAGCTTCGCACTACTGGGCAGCAGCACTCTACGCCGACGGGCCAGTGATGAACGAGTGCAGCGCGAAGAGCACGAAGAGCGCGCCGCCCACGAGCGTGACCGTGCGCTCTGAGATGCGCGTGGCCAGGAACTTGCCGCCCACGACCGCGATGCCCGTGCACATGGAGTGGCCCAGGATTGCGCCGAGCGTCACGCCGAACGCGTCCTTGGTCGCCGACAGCGTCACCGTCGCGATCTGATCGTCATACAACGAGTCAGTCCTCTCGCATAGTAGTGACGAGGCTAGCTAGACGCGCGGACAGACCTGGGACCGGTCGCCCCACTCGGCCAGGAACGTCATGAGGAACGTCTGCGAGAAGACCTGGATCATGCCGTCCGTCGAGTGGGCCGCCTCCGTCTTGACGGCCGTGCCGTTCTCCGCGTCCGACCTGTGAGCGACAGCGCCACGAATGCTTAGCACCAGCTACATGTCATAACGAAGGGCTCACACCATGCGAGGCGTACGCGGCGGTGTCCTCCTCCGTCTTCTTGCCCATGAGCTCCTCCTCGACCTCCGTCAGCTCCTCCGACGGGCCGCTAAGTACATCAGCAATAGGTAGAAACCATACAAATCCTCTCAATCAGCACGATCATTGCCACACTCGATCGACAACGAAGTGCGACGGACCTGCCCGACATCTCGCGCGCGTCCCACAGCATCTTGACGCCGAACACGACGAACTGGAGGCGATAATAGAGATTGTTAGTACCTTCATGCCGCCACCATCCCATATTCTAACCGTACGCACCAGGATGGCGCCGACGTAGTGCGTCAGGCTCGGGGGCAGGAACTTGGTGGCCACGACGCCCATGACGACGGACAGCACCGTCATCACGATGAGCGCGCCGATGGCGCCCGCGAACACGACCACGCGGTCCTTCTTCATGGACAGGATGGCGGCAATGAAGAACGTCTTGTCGCCGATCTCGGTCGCCCAGATGGTCAGGATGCCGCTCACGAAGCCCGACCAGAACTTGTTGACGCCGGCGGCGCCGCCGCGCAGCTTGCCGCGCGCCGGAGCGTTCAGGTTGCCGTTGTACGCGTCGTACTGCGGGGGCGGGGCGTTGTATGCGCCGCCCAGGAACGGGTCCAGCGCCTGCTTGATCGAGTCTGTGAAGGCCGCGAACTCGCGCGCATCCAGCAGCCCGTCGTGGTCCGCGTCGGCGCGCGCAAAGGCCGCCGCCGTGTCCACGGTGTTCGCCTTGGCGGGCGCCTTGTCCGGGCTGTCGTTCGAGTCCACGACCTGCGCGAGCGCGGCCGGCAGGAACAGCGCCGCCAGCGACAGCAGCGCGAGCGCCAGAGTGGCGCGGGGGCGGCGGAGAGACGGCGGGGACATCGCGGCGGGCAAGCAAGTGGCGCGACTGTCTCCTCCTCCTCCCTTTATCGGATAGTGATGGCAGAGCGGGAAAGAAAGGAGCGTAACCCCGAAACGAACGCGTGTGTTTACCCCAGGGGTACGGTACGCGGTTTTCAGTGGGACAGGACGAGGATCGGTTTTACATGAGAGGTTACGTTGTTTTAGTGATGGGTACACAGAGAGGGGTACGTTCGGTGGTAAGTTTAGTCATACTATACTGTACGGAGAGTCCAAGCAGATGAGGGCTATATCTGTAATATCTGAAAATGCAGATAGAAATATGGCAGTTTCTAAATGAAACCACCGGAATCCATATTCTGCTAACGACACGATGCCTTCACCACAGCAATTGCATGCATTTCCTGATAGAACTGTCGCCTACTTGGACGTCCTTAGACGACCTACTCGCTCTCAGAGAGCGTAAGAGCCTCCTCATGGCCACATTTTATCCCGAGAACTCGAACAACTTGGCGCGCTGCTCCTGCGTCTCCGTCGACTGGGCCCCACGCAGCGCGGCTTGCTCCTCCGCCATCTCCTCTAACTCCTCCAGCATGTTCTCGACCATCAGCTCCATCGCCAGCTCCTCAACCTCCGCTCGCTCGTCCTCGTCATTGACGAGAATAACCATAAAGTTGCCGTCCATTGGCTCCAGCACGTCCGGCAGCGGCAGCTCGACGTCATCGTCATCGACGCCCGCGACTTCCTCGTCCATCGTCACCCACGAGGCAGTCGAGAAGCTGGATGCCATGGCGACGCCGCATTGACCCTCGGGCGGCCCGAGCTCTCGCGCAAGGCGGATGTATCCCTTCTCTCCCCACGTTGGCCCCCACGAGTTCTTGACCTTCCAGAACTTCTGGCCGCTCTCATCGTCGACGCCGTAGCCGACGACCAGCACGCCGTGATCCAGCTGCTTGCCGCACCGGAGGTCAAAGACGCCGCTCTTGTAGAACTGGAACGCGCGCTGGTCGGCCTCGATGGCCACCGCGACTGGTTGCTGCGCGACGGCCTGCTTTAGAGCCCTCTCGTTGTTGGCGTCGACATCCTCATAGCTCGTAACCTTAACGACAGCCGAGCACACGTGGCACGTCTCGACCTTGGCGTGGTAGTCGTACTCGCCCTCGCTGCAGATGCCGCCGTGCTCCTTGATCCAGTCGAACGCGTGGTCCATGAGCCCGCCGATGCAACTCTTGTCGCCGTTGTCGTCGCAGTCCACGAGCTCCTGCTCGGACAGATTGGGCAGCTTGCCGCTGGCGACAAAGGCAGCTCCCTCCACCGCGCCGGTGGTCGAGAACGCCCAGCACGAGCCGCATTGACCCTGGTTCTTGACCGGCGTCACGCCTCCCTTCTTCACCCAGTCGATGTTCGCAGGGAGCTCGACCGCGTCGTGCGCGCTCGTGTTGCTGCTGCGCGAGAGACGCTCCTCCAGGTGCCCGTCGGGCATGACGAAGCCCTTCATGGACATGGAGAACTCGTCAAACGACATGTGCGAGAAGGCGTTGTGTCCCAGCACGACGCTGCTGCCCGCGGCCGCCACCGCGTTGTGCTGCTCGATGAACTCGTCGTTCGAGATGAAGTTCTCCAGCCGCTTCACGTACTCGAGCGAGTCGTCGATCTCGAGCGAGTGACTCGTCAGCCACGCATCAAACGTTTGTTCATAGTCGACGGGTGTCTTGACCGCCGCGTGGGCTGGGTAAAACGCGCAGGCCATCGCCACGAGCGCCACGAGCGCCGCGAGCGCCGACATCGGTCTCATGCTCTCTGGATCGCCTGGTGCAAGTAGCTAGCACACTAACTCACCGCTCGAGCCCACTGACCAAGCTGGAAGAACGACGAATGGCTCTGCGAGTTCGTCGCCCGCGAGTCCAACGCGATCTTCTTTCCTCGCGTTTGGACGGTCGGGACGCGAAAGGTCGCGGGAGGACAAAAGTGTACCCATTCGAAAAGATACGACGCGATGATTGGCTAATATACGAGTGCCGAGTCTTTTAAACCAATCAGCGCATCATTGTGTCAAAATCCAATGCTATGATTCGATGATATTGAACCCTAAAGAGATATAGTTGACCAATGAGATGCGGCGATAGATGAACATGTTGAAGCTTGTGGGCCATGGACGGACGACACGAAGAGACGCCGCCGTTCTCCCCCTCGCTTGCGTTCCCCAAGCGCCGAGCGACCCGCCAACGTGCAACAGCTCGTGGGAAGCTTCGTCTGTCGCTTTGTCCTCGTTGTAGACTGATACTGGCGGCTGCAGGACGAAGCGACCATGTCGGGGTTGTCGCTGTCGCCTGCCGAGCTGCTCAAGGTCGGCCCCGTGTCCAGCCGCCACTCGCTGCGCTTGCTGCCGCTCAGCAAGAAGAAGAAGAAGGTAGAGAACCTGCTACGTGCATAAACTGCTTCGTGTTTGGTGGCTCAACGCCTTCATGCTCTGCTTGGACGACAAACAGCAAAAATTCGTCGTGGGCGACGAGTATGGCACGCTCTCGAGCTTCCAGATCAAGAAGGGCGAGCCCCAGGTGAGCGAACTACCCGCACAACTCGCAGTCTCCGTCGTCTGTCGTCACTAAGCACTCCACACCCCGTTCACTCGTTCATCGGTTCACCACAGAGCGTGTACAAGCCGCTGACGCTGGGCGGACCGGTTGCGTGCGTGCACATGGGCGCGGGCAAGGGCGGCGAGGACCGCGCGTTCGTGGCGACGGGCCAGACCGTGCAGGGCTTCAACAAGAAGGACAAGGAGTTCTTCAAGTTCCAGAGCAACCTGGCCGAGCCGATCACCAAGCTGCACGCGCTCGACGCGCGTCTCTGGACGGCCACCGACTTCGTGCTCAACCAGTATGAGAACGGCGCCGACCGGCACTCGTTCGTGAGCCCGGACCGCATCCACGACATGCAGCTCGTGCCCGTGCACCACGACCAGGACCTGTTTGCCGTGCTCGCGTGTCAGGACCGGTACCTCCGCGTTGTCAAGGACTCGGACGCGGTCGCCAAGAAGTCGGTCGGCGCCCCCGTCACTGCACTTTGCCGCGTCCCTTCTGGCAAGTCTTCCAGCGGAGGTTCAACGCCGCAGATCGTGTTCGGCACGGCCAACGGCGGGCTGGGACTCGCGACCTTCAACGGCGAGAAGCTCAAGGTCAAGTGGAAGACGCCGCCGGCGTCCGCCGCCAACGGCAACAGCAGCAGCGAGTCGTCCTCCGTCAACTCGATCGTGTGCTACGACATCAACCGCGACGACCAGCCCGAGCTGCTGGTCGCGCGAGACGACGGCAGCGTGCAAGTGTACTCGTTCGACGCTGCGGGTGAGGTGACCAAGCTGTACGAGCACGTGAGCCCCGACAGCGTGCGCTGCGTCCAAGGAGGCATCGTGTGCACGCCCGGGTACGACGAGGTGGTCGCGTGCACCTTCTCCGGCCGCGTGGTGAGCTTCACGACCGAGCCGCTCGAGCAGCCGGACGCGGACGACTCGTGCGGCCGGTCGAGAGGCACCGTGCAGCGCGAGACGCGCATCGTCAAGCTGCGCAAGGAGATCACCCAGCTCGAGGAGAAGGTGGCGCGCGAGCGCGACCGAGCGACGCAGCGCGACAAGGAGTACCTGCCCATCGCGGACGACCTCGTGGTCAACAGCAAGTTCCAGCTCAACCCGGCGCTTGGAGCATACGACGTCTCGATCGAGGTGCCCGTCAACATCCACTCGGTCGTGCTGCACGCCGCCGTACCCATCGACCTGCTGGAGAGCGAGAGCAACCTCGCGATTGTCTCCAAGACGCCCGTCGACGCGTCCGGCAACAACAACAACACGCACTTCCTCGCCACGTACCGGTGTCTGGAGCCGACGCACCGCCTCGAGTTCCGCGTGCGCACCATCGAGGGTCAGTTCGGGGACCTGGAGGCCACGGTGCTCGCCAACACGCAGCCCAAGTCGGCGCAGAGCGTCCGCTTCTTCGTCAAGCCGCTGTCGCTGCACCACCGCGTGAACGACGTGGACGAGGACGCGCTGCGCAAGCCCATGAGCTCGTTGCGGCTCAGCGGCGGCTTCTCGCTCGTGCAGATCCACGACTGGGTGACCGCGTGCCTGCCGGACGTGCCCGGCCGCCTGCAGGAGGACCAGGTGACCATGTACTTCCAGAACACGTTCCTCGGGTCGCTGCTCGTGTGCAAGTACCAGAAGGGCGAGGCGAGCTTCGCGTCTCCGTCGACGTCCGTGATCGCGATCCTCAAGGAGGTTGTGACGAAAGAAGCGACGGTCAAGAAGGTCACGCTCAACATCTCGCTGGACGTCAAGAAGGAGAGCGTGCCCGTCATGTTCGAGCACCTGCGGCCGCTGCTGGACGCCAAGCACGCGCTCGCGTCGCAGGTCAAGCTCATCGACGGCATCAAGGAGTTGCAGCTGCACGAGGACGACTACGCCGCGTGGATGGCGCCCGAGTACCAGCACATCCTCGCGCACTCGGAGGACATCTTGGCCGAGTTCAAGGGCAGCTCGCGCGCGCTCAACTACCTGGCCGGCGTTCTCACCGACCTGTACGTCGACCTGTGCAAGTTCCGCGGCACCAACGCCAAGCAGAACCTGCCGCGGCTCTACCAGCTTATCGAGCACTACCACTTCGACTCGCTGCTCGACTTCTTCATGCGCGAATAGACCGCAACTCGCTCCTTTTCCCGCTTCCTCCTCCAAACTTGACTGCCGTGTTGTATTACAACCTCTCTTCCATGGCCACAGAGCACAGTCAGACAGCGTCATTCCCACCAGAAACTCACCGAGAAGCTCGTCGACAGCGAGCGCACGTAGTGCCAGTACTGCGGCGGGATGTAGAGCATCTCGCCCGCTCGCAGCACGCACTCGACGTAAGCAGCCTCTTGGAACTTGGGGAACTGCGCATTCACTGACTCGGGCGAAGCCTCGACTTGCACCTGGCTAGTGTTGCTCAGCATGCCCTCGACCGGGTACAACTTATCGCTCTCACGCGGCGAGTACAGCCGCAGGTACTTGGCGCCCACGACCTGGCACAGCAGGTTGTCCTTCGGGTCAAAGTGCAGCGGCGAGACCGTGCCCGCTGGCCCGAACCACGCGTTCACCGCGATGTTCTCGTCGTCGTCGTCACCAGTGTCTTCTTGATTGCCTTCGTTCTCGAGGTCTCGACGCCTTAACACGCAGTAGTCGGGCGTCATGATGTCGCGGCCGAGCACAGAGATCTAAACGTTCACTTGTCAAGTCAGCGACACCTGGGCAAGTCTCACGAGAGCACAGCAAACTGCTGGAAGGCGGGAGTCGGTGCGTACCTGCTCAAACAAGTGATGTTGAGCCAGGTACCCAACTTGACGTTGCTTCGGATCGTCATCGTCATCGGAGGACGGCACAATATACTTGTCGAGGAACTCGCTCATCGTCATGAGCTCCTGGCTCCAGTCGTCCTCCAAGTAGCTCGACCCGACCTGAGACCATGAGGCACCGATGAGATTAGTTGCAATCTCCCAACATAACCGCCCGAAACTGCAGGTAATCGCACCTCAACGGGCACTGTTCGCCACCCAGCGACGCGGCGGAGGTACTCGACGTCGCTCCAGTTGCGGCCCTCATTACCGTCGCCGCGCCCCAAGGCCGGCCAATGCTCCATGGCGCCGGTGATGATCACCGGCTCACTTCAATACAATGAACCGCATCGCAGTTAGAGTAGCGCGACTCCATAGCTCGCTGCCGCGCTTCACGCACCCGCGCTTCATGATCGTGCGGTGGAAATCGTCCAGCGAGGGCATCACCACTCTCTCCACCGGGAGTCGGATCACCGGACTCGCTGCTGCGTCCAACCCGACGGTGGACGTGCCTGCAGCAGCATCGTCTTGGTCCAGCCGCGGCCTCTACGTACGCATCGCAGATCCAATGGACTGGGTGAGAGATCACGCTCGCTATCGTACCGCATTGTTCGGCGACACGTTGAAGGTGGTCGAGGGCCGCCTCGCTCACCTTGTTGACGCGCTCCTGCTGGTTGAAGCGGCGCCGGAAGGATTCGGCCAGACGGGGAGTCGTCATCCAGGAGGCGGCGTCATCACGTGACACGCAACGCGCCGGCGAGACACCAAACAAAACACGCGAGACGCAAAGTGCACCCCCCGAATTGTCGGGTGGCGTGTCCGTTAACGACCGCGCACGGATTTAACAGGAGACCGGAGGATCACCATCGTGAACGCAAGGAGGTTGAAGGACGCGGATCGTACCGAATATAAGACCTCCATGCTGGCGGCGGTGGTGGAACGCAAGAGCGGCAGCTCACGCTCCACGGACGCGATGAGCTTGTGCGTCTCCCGCGGCGCGTGCGGCCCCGCCATCATCAGGCACTACACAAGTCGAGTATGTCTGTCAGTCGGGCCGGTAGAGGCATCCCATGCATGCGCAATGGCCCACACCATGTCGAGCATCCTGATGCACTCGGCGTGCTCGCCCCGCCTGCTCAGACACCACGCCTGCACGGATGGACGCACGCAAGTGTCAGTAGTGTACATGCCAGTGCGAGGAAGCAGACCGCACGGCACCTTGAGCAGGCTGGCGCGGCCAAAGGCCTCGCGCCACACGGGCGTGATGTCCTTCCAGCTGCCGCAGTGCAGCCGCTCCCAGCAGCGCGCGTACGCGTCGTCGGCCAGCGCCCGCAGCTCGTCCTGGTCCGCATCATCGTCGGCCGCCACGAGCGCCGCCGCGCGCTCCAGCAGTCGCAGCGCGGCCGCGCCGCCATCCTCTTCCAGTGCTGTCGCACAGCATCAGAGCAGCAGCCACAACACAAAGCCGCGGCGGACCAATCAGTCGAGCGCGCGCTCGCTTCCACGAGAAAGATCTCAATGGGTGAGGCCGAGCTGTACCGCTCCGGAAACGCGCGGGCGGCGCCAGCGAGGCTCGCAACGCATCCGCATCCATCTCGACCGCGTTAATCTCCGAGCAATGGCAAGCAAGCGAGGGCGCGAGAATTCGTCAGTCGCCCGGCATCCATGCAGCCCCTGCAGATACTTGTGGTTCGGTGCGCTTTCGTCGCGCGGAAATGGGCCCGATGGGACCAAATATGGTCCCCGTGTCTTTACGTTTGCATGGAGGAGCGCAAAATGGTAACTGGTCCGGACCAAACGGCATAAAAAAGGGCCGATGGGGTGCTTTTTTGGTCCAAGCAATCAAACGCGTCGTCATCCGTGCGCGTCGCAAGGGCGATGTATCAAATCAACTATTGCGTCCTGCACGGTACACTCGTTCGCCCTCCCGCCCCAGATCTTGTCTTGGAGAAAGGAGGAGGATGAGGGAGGGTGTGCTTGACTCGGGGCTGGGGTTGCGGTTCTGAAGCGCCCGACCCCATACAAAACGCAAGATGATGCCGCCCTACCTGCATGTTCGCGTCAACTTTGAAGAACGAGGCGCGGAGGAGGAGGGAGTCTTATAATCGAGGTCCCCGTATTCTTTTGCTTTTGGTGGTCAGTTACGGTAAGCGTTAGTGTCGAATTTGCTCCATCAGCGGCACGTTGAGACGCGCCCTCCCTCCGCCCCCTACTCGCGTCTCCATGCTGGTCTGCGTGCTCTCCAAGCGCGGCGCGCGGCGCCTAGCACCGACGGTGGCGCGCGCGTTCACGGCGCTGTCCCCCGCGCGATTCCGGGAGGCGCCGGCGCCCGCGGCGCTCGCGTACGCCGAGCCGACGGCCGCTTATCCAGAGACAACGACTAGGACGCGCTCGCCGTCCCCCTCCTCCGCCCCCTACCGACCCAGCGAGGCGGCGACGTCGGCGACGTACGAGACGCTGCTGCAGCGCCTGTACCAGGTGAACCGGTTCACGGCCGTCAAGCTGGGCGTGGAGAACATGCGGCAGCTGAACGCGGCGTTCGGGGACCCGGCGAGCCGCTACGAGGTGGTGCACGTGGCGGGCACGAACGGCAAGGGCTCGGTCGCGTTCAAGCTGGCCAAGGCGCTGGAGCGCTCGGGCTACAAGACGGGTCTGTTCGTGTCGCCGCACGTGGCGTGCTTCCGCGAGCGCATCCAGATCAACGGGCGGCTCATCTCGGAGCAGGACGTGTGCGAGACGCTGTCGGAGATCTTTAACGTGAGCGCGCAGCTGCGCATCCCGGCCACGTTCTTCGAGGTCGCGACCATGCTGGCCTTCCAGCACTTCGCCAAGCAGAAGGTGGACTGCGTGGTGCTCGAGACGGGCCTCGGCGGGCGCCTGGACGCGACCAACATCGTCACGCCCTCGCTGTCGGTCATCACGTCCATCGGCATGGACCACATGCGCATCCTGGGTGACACGCCCGAGCAGATTGCGCGCGAGAAAGCGGGCATCATCAAGCCGCGCGTGCCCGTCGTGATTGGCCCGCAGACGCCGCTGGACGTGATGAGCGAGGTCGCAGCGCGCAACAAGGCGCCGCTCGTGCGGGTGCCGCCCCAGGCGACCTTCGAAGAGGACTACAACGCCGAGAACACGGCGATCGCGCGCGCCGCGTGCGAGCAGCTGAACGCGCTGCACGAGCAGGTAGGCATCTCGGAGCTGGCCGTGGACCTGGACAGCCGGCGCGTGCAGTCGGCGCTCGAGATGCGCCCGCCCTGCCGCTTCCAGGTGTTCCACATGATGCGGCCCAACTCGGGCGAGAAGAAGGTGACGATCGTGCTAGACGTGGCGCACAACCCGCCGGCTGTCGAGAAGCTCATGGGCCTGCTGCACAAGCGCTTTCCCGACAAGAAGCTGCGCTTCGTGTGCGGCTTCTCGGCCGACAAGGACGTTGGCGCCGTCGTGTCGAGGATCGCGGACGCCTGCAGCCGCCACGACGGCGGATCTAGTAGCAGTAGTAGTAGTAGTGATGATACCGAGGCGGGCGACGCGCACCCGCCGCTGGGTCGCATCCACCTGGTCAAGGCCAACCACCCGCGCGGCGCCTCGCTGGAAGAGGTGAACCAGTCGCTCGCCATGACCAACAGCAGCGCCGCGCAGTTCGCGTCCATCGCCAGCATCGCCGACGGGCTCGAGGAGGCCGTGCAGGCCGCGCGCGCGTCGCCGGACGACGAGGTCGTGGTCGTGTGCGGCAGCGTGTTCCTCATGGCCGAGGCGCGCCGCGCCATGGGCCTCAAGGAGCCCATGGACAGCGCCGCGCTCAACGCCGTCGCCGGCTCGCACCTGTCCACGTCCCAGTCGCGCCTGGCCGCGGCCAGGGCCGAGGCCACCGCGTAGGGCCACCACCAAGTGTAGCACGCCAAGTATGATTTTTTATTATGTAAGCCATCGGTCAATAAACGACACGAGCGAAGAGCAGCGGCGTCCCCATCTTGGCGACGATCCCGTCGGCACGAACGAGAGCTTTGCGTGGCCGCCACCAGCGGGCGGATGCTGATCAGGATCGGACGCAGCAGGAAACACTGGCCGCCTGCATCATCTTTCCCGCTTCCCGACGCCCACCTGAGGCTCGACCGCGCCTGGTTCGCGTCGATCAACAACGTGGACTTGACGGGCGCGCTCATCCCGGGCTCGAAGCCCATCGGCGGCCGTGGGAAGGGCGAGAAGGAGCTGCGCGGCTTCTCTCTCTCCATGCGGTGCCACGCTCCGATCTCGAGAATTGCGCCGGCTTGTGGAGTCAAATTGCATTATATATAGATCTTTTATCGTATTATGCAGTAACTTTAGTAACATGATTCCTGAATCAAATGGTATAACTAGTCGATAGTATCTATTGATAGAGGTTTTAAAGATGCGCTGGCTTTGTGCCAAGGATGCACTTGGGGCATCACGGGTACTCGGGCGCGCGCTAATGCCGTGGATCCAGCCAGGGCCGGAACGATTACAACTTGAGTACAGTGCCCTTCGAGTGTATAGCGAGCGCGCTCCGGCCCCCACTTGACCATTCGCCGCGTCCGACGCAGAGTCACGTATCATAATAGCCAGCAGTCAGGGATGCGTCTGAGTCATGCAGGGCACCGCCGGTGGCGAGGGATCGCCGCGTGCGCTGCACTCGTCCAGCTCGTGTCGCTCTGCGCCGGACTGCCATTAGCCACAACCAAGACACCGACACCGACGCCGACGCCGACACCGACGCCGACACCGACACCGACCGCCACGCCCGAGGTGACTGAGACGCCGACGCCGCCGACCGCCAACGCGACCGAAACGCCCGAGAGAACGACGTCGGCGCCGGCGGTGGAAGTCGTGGCGACGACCAACAGTCCGTCGTCGTCCTCGGACAGCGGTTCGACCGCTATCACATCAGCCAGCACGACGTTCGTGTGCACGGCGGAGCAGCTGGCCACGCTGGCGGGGCTGAGCGACGGCAACGCGTACCTGCAGTCGACGTGCAGCTCGGACGGCGGCTACGCGGGCTACGTGTTCCCCGTCAACGGCGAGCTGACGTACGCGCAAATGATCGCCATGAGCAGCTCCTCCGCGTGCCAGGTCTACTTCCAGGCCGTGCTGGTCGTTGAGACGTCCGAGTGCGAGGTCGCCGACGTGTACGTGCGCAGCACGGCCGAGGCGATCCTGTCGCTGGCGCTCGAGGCGGACTCCTACCCGACAGAGAGCGAAGTGGACGCTGCGATTGCTACTCGCGTCGCAGAGTACACCTCCTCCTATTCTTCGTCTTCCTCGTCGCTGACCTGGACGATGCCCAGCGCCAGTGAACTGCAGCAGCAGCTCGGGATGGACCTGCTCATCAACGCGGACCTGCAGATCGTCGGCACGGCGTACTCGGGCAGCGACGACGGCGAGCAGAGCGGGGAACGGGCCGCGAGCTCCGCGTCGTCGTCATCCTCAACATTCTCTGCTGCCTCATCTAGTAGCAGTGTCCGCCTCGCAACGTCTACAAGCTGGGGGATGGCCATGACTGCCGTCGTCGGGGCTGCGATGCTCGTCATAAACTAGTTGAAGTCGACACCATAAACTTACTGATTTAACAATAATATCGAAGGTGAAAACATAATAAACCGGGTAGATTTTACCAAGTCCTTCAATCACAAAAGCTATCAAGTACTATAATACGTTAGAATTAACATAATATCCTATCATAATATATGATGTCAAAAGATTTCTCCAAGGCAATTCTGCCACGTGCACTGAAAAGTGCCCTTAAATCAATACCTAATATGACATTAAACCAGTATACGAGTCTTTTTCCGGCGCGCGCGCAAAGATCGCGCGACACGTGCCGCCTTCATCACTTCCTCGATCGCCTCCAGCAGCGCCCCAAGGACCCCTCTACACCTCCCCACCCACCTCCTCCCGCCAACGATGGACCAGTTCCGCGACTCCGTGGCCGCCGAGGGCGAGCGCCTCTTCCGCGACCTGCCGGCGCAGGTGGCGCGCCTGCACGTGCTGATCCAGCAGCGCTGCCCGGAGCGCCGGCCGTCCGCTCTGCGCGCGCAGTTCGCGGCCCGCGTGCAGGCGGCGCCCACGCAGATCGCGGCCAACGCGGAGGTCTCTGCGCTGGTGGACGCGGCGGCGGACGAGCTGGAGCTGGTGCTGTCGACGCTGCAGAAGCTGCAGCTGTGGATCAGCCTGCTGGTGCCCAAGATCTCGGACGGCAACAACTTCGGCGTGGAGGTGCAGAAGGCCGCGTTCACGCAGGTCAAGGAGGGCACCGCCGCGTGGCAGAAGGCCTTCGATGCGCTCAGCGAGTACCCGCAGCAGCGCGCCGCCGCCGTGGAGAAGCTCAACGCCAAGCGCTCGAGCGAGAAGTCCACGTCCACGACGGCCACCAAGGCCACGGGCACGGAGAGCGAGGACAAGACTGTCACGACCGTCGTGGACAAGACGAGCGAGGCGCTGGGCAGCGAGCCGGGCCAGGACGCGCTCGCGCACGTGGTCGCGCTCGACGTCAAGTGGTTCTGCTCGCTCGCACGCACCCTCGAGGGCGTGCGCGACCAGTACGCCGTCACCTGGGACGTCATCGACAAGAACAAGGACAAGATCCTGCAGCCGCGCGGCGCCGGCGACCGCGCCGACTTCAGCATGTTCTAAGGTGTCGCCGGTTGTACGAAGAAGAAGATGGCAAGCAAGCAACAAAGACAAGAAGTAGCTCAGATAACAAGAGGAATGCAGCTCCGCTCGTGCCCTTCACCTCACCACTGCCATTGACGCGTTCTGTTCGTCTAGGCTCAGGCGCAGCTGGACAGCGCCTTGCTGTCGTGGGGCGAGGCGCGCTCGGCGCGGCGGCGAGCGGCGGAGGCCTCGCGGAAGCGCAGCACGAGCGCGCGCCGGTCCAGGTCCAGCTCGCGCAGGCGGTCCGACAGCGCCGCGCTGCGCTGCTGCTCCTGAGCGAGAAGCTCGCGCGTGCGCTGCAGCATCCGAGTCAAGCACTTGGTCCCTCGCGTCGTCTTGGCGCCCGGCTCGTCGTCGTTGCCATGGACGACACGAGCGGCATCTACATGTTCCGCAGCACGTTCGTCTGGCTGAGTACTGCTCGCCTCCGGACAGTTTGACGGCGCGTCGCCAGCCGACCGCGGCCTCTCGCCTCTGGCGGCGAGGCGACACCCGCCGCCGCCGCCGCGGAGCTGCGCCAGCTTGCGCGCGATTTCGTGCTTGTCCTTTGTCAACACGCCGATCTGCCGCGTCTTGGCCTCCGTCGCGCGCTGCAGCACGCGCAGCGCCCGCTCCTGCCTGGCGCCCTGCTGCTCCAGCAGCTCGGCCCGCTCCTGCGCGTCGTACAGCAGGTCGCGCAGTCTTCGCGTCTCCTGCTCGGCCTCGGCGATCTCGAGCTGAGCGCGCGCCAGCTCCATCTCCTGCGCTCTCAGCGACGCGCTCAGAGCCTCGACGCGCGCCTCCGACTCGTCACGAGCCTCCTCCAGCCTGGAGCTCTTCTCTCGCCACGAAAACGCCTCCGACTCGAAGTGGCGCGCGCTCCATGTCTCCGCTGCTAGTGCTCGCTGCGCGTCCGCATTTTGCCGCTCCTGCTCGCTCCCCCGCTGCTCCAATGCGCTAATTCGATACACAGCGATGTCACGCGCCAGTGTCGCGCCGTGAAGCTGCCTCGTGCGCTGACCCAACTCATCCGTGACAGCAGCGAGCTGCTGCTCGAGCGCGACGCGCGCCTCCTCCATCTGCCGCCACACGCCGCCGCCATAGTGAACCGACCGCACCGCCATGTTCTCCGTCGCTCCGTCCAGTCTCGACCGTTTGTGCCGGTTATATTTGGGGGGCTACGCCTCCTCCTCCTCCTCCATGCCATCGTCCTCCACGTCCCCACCTTCGTCTTCTTCGTCGAGGTCGTCGCTGCCGTCAACGTCGCCGACATCGTCGCCCTCCGTGAGTCGGTCGCCCGTCGACACGTCGGGCAGCGAGCTGAGCATCGCGTCCGACGGCAGCGAGAACACGCTGGCGCGGCGCAGGCGCTGCATGGCGTTCATGAAGTCGTCGATCGCGCGCTCGTCCGCCCGCTCGACGAATTGCTGGCGCAGCTGGTTCTCCAGCGCCGCCGCCACGACGTCCACCTGTCCGGGCCGCTCCGCATCCCCGTTGCTTTCCTCGTCCGACAGCGTCTGGTCCACCACGCTCGTGTAGGTCGCGGGCTCGCCAGCGGCGACTCCGTCGGTCGGCTGCTGGTCTGTTGTTGGCAGGGCAACACCGTCACCGGGAGTCGCAGGTGCGTCCGTAGACGCGCCCTCGCTGCTGCTCCTGTTGTTGTCGTTGTCGACGCGCTTGGCGGCCGCGAGCTGGAGGAACTGGGTGCCGAGCTGCTGCATGTTGCGGATGGCGAGCACGGCCTTCTTGAAGCGCTCCTCCTTAGTCTTGAGCACCACGATCTCGTCGGCGTTCAGGTTTTGGTACCGGCCGATCTCGCGCAGGGTCTGGCGGTGGCACAGCCACGCCGTCTTGGCGTCCATGCGCTTGACGAGCAGC
The DNA here is from genome assembly GCA_023338115.1 of Phytopythium boreale. Classification (NCBI taxonomy): domain Eukaryota; phylum Oomycota; class Peronosporomycetes; order Pythiales; family Pythiaceae; genus Phytopythium; species Phytopythium boreale. Next base: position 16,391 of record JAADYG010000008.1, on the reverse strand, counting down.
TGGTCCAGGAAGGCCACGCGGAACGACAGCGACGCCGCCGTGGGCGCGTGCGGGATGCCCGTCTTGAGCACGCCCACGACGGCGTCGCGGTCGTTCGACCACGTCTCCTGCAGCAGCGAGAACTGATACGCCTCCTCCTCCTCCAGCGTTGAGTAGCCCGCGGAGGACGGAGAGAGCGCGTGCTGTACGGCGCCGCGTCGGTCGTCGCTAGGCGCTCCACCAGCAGCAGCAGCAGCAGCAGCAGCTGGGGTTGTGCCCTTACCAGACCCCAAAGAAGTCGACGAGCCATTCGCCTTGGACGACGCGGTGTTACCCGGCCCGTTCGTGCTCAGCACTCGCTCGAGCAGCACCACGTCCAGGAAGCGCTCGAACGAGATGCGGCGCGGCTTGACGTGGTCGTGCGCGGCCGCAAACACCTTCTGCACGAACAGGTCCTCGACGGCGGGCGCGAGGTGCGCGATGACGGCCGCGAACTCGTCGAACTCGAGGCTGCCGTCGCCGTTCAGGTCGCCGGCGGCGTACACGGCCTGCAGCACCTGCGCGATGCGCTCGCGCTGCTGCAGCCACTTGTCAACCGCGATCTGCAGCAGGTCGTTCTCGCGGATGAACTCGTCGTCGCCGGGCATCGCGCGGCTGCGGATCCGCTGCGCGGCCGCGTCCGCCGAGCGGAAGTACAGCCCGAAGCGCTCCCCTAGCGCCTCCTGCACCGTGACCACCGCGTGCGCGACGCGGACCTTGAAATGCTGCTTGGACAGCGCCACGCGGTGCCTCGACGTGCCCGAGAAGGTGCCGAGCGACCAGCGATCCAGCAGACCCTGCTCTCAGTGACCAAATGCGTCAGACAAGCGCGTTCCAAGTGAGTGGGGGAGCCAAGGAGAAGAGGGGCGCCTACCAGGACGAACTTGTGCTCGTGGTAGCCGAGCGGGTTCTGGATGCCGAGAAAGCGCAGACACAGCTGGCACTGGAAGACCTTGCGCTCGTACTTGCGCAGCGACTGGATGAGCTTGAGCAGGTGCCGCTGCGCCAGCGCCTTGAGCCCGTACCTGTCGGATCGATCACAGGCGTCAGTCGGTCAGTCACATCGTCCATCGCTACGGTCGTCGTCGCGGGGAGGGAAGGGAGGAGACGTACTTGCGGATGTGCCAGTCGTACATGAACTCGCTGAACTCCATGCGGCGGTTGCCGTACTGCAGCGTCGGCACGGCGCACTCGTAGTTGTCGCGGTAGAGCTGCCTCATCAACGCATCACCAGTCAGTCAGTTCTCTCTCGCTCTCACCATCCCATCACTTAGGAACCCTCGTTGATTGTCAAGCACGCACCTGGTCAATGACGCGCAGCAGGATGCCGACGCTGAACAGCTTGATGCCCTTGGCCGCGTTCGCGTGCCGGATGTTCATGGGGATGTCGCGGTTGCTGCGCGCCACGTTGTCGGCCGCGTCGTCGTCGTCGTCATCGCCGTCGGCCTTTGACGCTGAGACCGACGCAGCGGCGGCGGCTTTAACCGACGCGCGGCGCGTCTTCGCCGACTTGGCGAGTCGAATCACCTCGTCCACTTCGTCCTCACCGTCCACTGTGTCGAGCTCGTCGGCGTCGCGCTCGTCCGCCGCCATCCGCCATCCGCCACCTCACACGACCGGGCTTGCTGTCCGCCGCGATGGTCGCCAGCAGCGACTCGCGCGCCTGGGTGACGTCGTTGACCGTCGCCGTGATGGCCGTCGCTACGCGCTCAAAGTCGCTCGTCTTGGCCAGCGCGCGCAGGCGACCCATGATCTCCAGGCGCCGCTGGTACTCGATCGTGCTGCGTCGCCGCGCGCCGGTGGCTCTAGCGGTCGAAGCCGCGTTCACGACCGCCGCGACGCTTGACGAAGAAGATGCAGGGCCGTCCAGTAGCGGGAGGTCCGCCAGTTCCATGTCGTCCGCCAGCTTCATAATGGCGAGCGCGTTGCCGCTGTCGCCCGCGTCGCTCAGCTCGATCACGGGCACGAGGCTGCGCACGAACTTGCTGAGCTTGCCCAGCAGCTCGGCCACGGCGTCCACATCAAGCGCCTCGACCTCGCTTTCGCCCGAAGGCGCCTTGGTGCCCGCCACCACCATAACGGATGCCTTCCGAGTGTGTCCAGTGTGACCTGCGACGGTTGTAGCAGGCGTAGAAGACGGCGCGACGTCGTACGCTGGTGTCGCCACGCCCGCGGCCTCGCTAATGCTCCTCGAGACGCTCGAGAAGAGCTTGGAGAGCGCGGGCAGGCGCCGATAGACGCTCGTGATCACGTCGGTGCCCATTTCCTCAATGTTGCAGCTCGACAAGGCGCTCATGACCGCCTGCAGCTGGTCCACCTTGACCATGAACTGCTGCTCCGCCGTCAGCGGCTTCTGGCTACTGTCCTCCACGCCACTTCTGATTGATATCACCGACGGCTGGCGCTGTTGTTGTGGCGCCGACGCGGCTGGTCCGTTCGACACCAGCGAGATGTTGCGCCGGTTGTATCCGCTCTTGCTGCCGCCGTTCCCGGCCCGATGGCTCTCGAGCGCCTCGAGCAGCTTCCAGCCGGCGTCCAGGATCAGCGGCGAGCGCAGCGCCTCGTGGTCTGCGGGCGAGTACTCCTCCTTGATGAGCTCAATCAGGTCGCCATGCAGCTTCTGCGCGAGCGTCAGCCCGCTGTCCATGCGCATCATACGATGAGGTCGCTTCCGCTCTCCACGCTCGTCGTCCTCGCCGCTGCTGCCGCTCTCATCGGAGCGATCGCCGCTGCCAACGTCGTCGAACCCCTCCGTGATGCCGTTCAGGTCGATAAACCGACTGTCGCGGCTGCGGTACCGGAACCGCTTGCCCGGCGTGCGCATCGACGCCCGCCTTGCGTCGTCTGGCGCTTCGACAAGTAGCGGCGACTTGACACCAGCTCATGGCGCGCTAGACGCAGCGGAAGGCGCAGCACCGCTGTCGTTCGCTGGGGTCGACGACGCCTGCGTCTGAGCCGCGATCACCGAGGCCGCCGCGTTGAGCGCTTGCTCGAACTGCGGACACGCCTGGAGCGCGTCCCACGTGTACGCGAAGTTCTGCGCCGAGCTGTTCTCGACAAAGACCTTCAGGATGGCCGCCGCGTCGTCCTCGACCGTCTGGCTGGCCACCTGGCTAAAGAAGCCGAGGCGCTCGCCGCGCGGCAGCTGCCAGAACTCGAGCAGAAGCAGCTCCGTGGCCTCGTGCAACAGCCCCACGTCTTCGTCGCGCACGCGGCGACCCCAGGCGACCGGGTCGTCGATGTCCGCGACGGAGACGCGTCTGCGCAGAGTCTACATCTCTCGCTCGAGCTGCCGGCAATGCTCAAGCAGCGGCAGGCGCTTGGTAGGAGCATCGGATCGGTCTGCAAGATGCTGCTGTTGACGTTGTTTGGCTGCGAGCACCGTGAACCGCCGAGGGTTCAAGTCGTCGTCGTCGTCGTCGTCGTCGTCGTTGTCGCCATCGGTGACATCCTTTGGCCGGCCGGGCTGTGTGAACAGCAGGGCGACAAGCACATCGCGAAGCGCCTTGAGCGCGTCCACGTACCGGAAGAAGGCCTTGGGGTCGGCCGCGGCCTCCCGCTCCGGGATCACGAGCGGCAGGTTGCGGAACAGCGTCTCGAGCACCTCCCACAGCACGGCGACCGTGCCATCGCCGCTGTCCGAGAGAGTGGGCCGGCGCTGCAATGCCTGCCACTGGCGGAAGAACTCGCGGAGCACGGCGTCGCCGCGGTCGCTCGTCAGCAGGTCCAGTACCTCGCGGTCGCGAAGACACTGCGCCGACAAGCAAGTGGACGTCAACGCCGACTTGGTCGCTGTGTTGGCGTGGCTCGTGGCCACGACGTCGCGCAGGAGTTGGTGGAACTGGAACAGATCGTGGCGGGCGCTGGCGCTGCTGGCGGTCGCGTCTTGGTCTCGGAAGGGCATCGCGGGTGTCGGAGGCATCGGAGCCACGCGCTGGAGCTTGAGCTGGCGCGGCGAGTGCCTCGAGCGGCTCGCAAAACGCCGAGCGCCGTCGCCATGGACGCTGGTTGGGCTGCCGAGCGGTCCGATGGAGGACAAGCCGAGCTGGAAGGCTCCGCCGTGGATCAGCGGCGGGGCGCGCGGGCTGAACGCGGAGCTGCCGGGCGGAGGCCGCGGACTTGTTGGCTCCATGGCGGTCGGTGCTGCCGGTGGTCCAAGACTATACACAGCAGCGGAATCAGCAGAGTTGACGGCGAGTAAAGCAGCAGAAATAGATGACAATCAAGCTGCTTTTTAGCGCGCTGCCGTGCGTATAAATACATCCGACGGCGTCGCTATCCTGCTACCGCATCAAAGCACGGATGATGAGGGGAGGGAACCCGCCCACCCACGAGCACGCAGCAGAGCGGGAGGAACACACACACAAGACGTCATTGGTGGTGGGTCACGACCATTTTCATTCCAATGAATTACCGAATTCATCGCGTCTGACAGGCGCGTCGACCGCCGCTCGTCCTCCGCCGCTTGAGCCAGCGTCGACGGTGCCGCTCCAGTGGATGGCGCTGCCGTTCCACCTCTCGCAATGCCATCCACAAGACGCACACGCAGTAGTTGAGTGGGGACGTCGGAGAAGACGCCTCACTTGATGCAACAAGGCTCGCGCCTAGGCGAACGAGGGCGAGCGGAACTTCTGCGCGGCGCGGCTGACAATGGAGGCGGGCGGGGCCTTCTCGGCGACGCCCCAGTTGGCCATCATGCAGACGTAGTCGCCCTCGAAGGTGGCCTGCGTGTGGCCCCCGCGGCGCTTGTAGGCGAGCTCGTCGTCGATCTTGAGGAAGTCGTCGGCGAAGATGCCGTTCTTGTTGGAGGCCGTGGCGAGCAGCGCGTCGCGGTCGGCGTAGACGCTGACCGAGTACTTGGCCGGGCGGAAGCAGCGGATCACGTTCTTGAGCAGCGACTGGTACGAGCGCAGGCGCGCGTTGGTCTCGAAGCTCACGTAGCTGCAGTGGCTCTCGGGCGTGATGTGGATCGTGTAGTACGCGTCGAAGAGGATGCCGTTCATCGAGTAGCCGCACGGGTCGAAGGCGAAGTCGTCGATCACGGCGCCCGGCACGAGGTCGCGGATGCCGCTCTCGACCGTCATGCGGCGCGAGGTCATGCTCGCGTCGTTCGACTTGAAGAACTGCTTGGCCACGCCCGGGTGCATGTCCTGCATGAGCACGTGCAGCGTGCTCTCGCTCTTCTGCTCGGCGCTGCCGCTCGCGTAGTGGTGGCCGTGCGCCGCCGCGGGGATCTCGTGGCCCTCGTGCTCGTCCGCGTCCCAGACGTAGATGTACCAGTGGTCATGGTTGAGCGGGCCCAGCACGTGCGCCGAGCCGTCCGGGAAGAAGCCGTTGAGGAACGACACCTCGGTCTGGAAGGACGTGTGCGGGTACTTCTGCTCCTCCGGAAAGGTGTAGTTCTTGCGCGAGTACGAGACCCACTCGATGCGCATACCGAGCGCCTCGGAGAAGCGCTTGATGAACGGCAGGCACTTGAGCAGCGTCGTGGTGCCGCACGTCTTGATCACCACCTTGTGCGCGTACACGAACATGCTCGACTCGGACAGCACGTACGAGTCGATGTGCTCGTTGCTCGTGACCGACAGGATCTGGCACTGGCCGGCGTCTAGCATCTCGTCCAGGTCGGCGCGCGAGACGGCGCGGAAGCCGCGCGGGTCGCGGCCCACACCGAGCGCAAAGTCGATCTCCAGGTTCTTCTCGGGCCCCTCGAACGTGTTGGGCAGCGAGGCCGCCTCGGACGACTCAGACTGCGTCGAGGCCGCGTCGTCCGAGTCGTGCTGCGGGTCGGCCGCGCCGAGCTTGATGGGCTCCGGGAAGGCGTGGGGCAGGGACATCTTCTCTTCTCTCTCTTGCTTTTCGGGTAGAGTGGGGAGGGAGGGCTCTTGCTTGTCTTACGGGGGCGTGGGGGTGTTAGGCCGGGTCGTCGCAGGCTCCGATGTAGAAGAAGCCCGTGAAGATGGTCGTGGGGTCAACAATGTCGTCGCTGCTGGCAAAAAGCGCGTCGCTCAACAGCATGAACAACGTGCGCGGAACGTCGGGGTGTCGGTCGAGCGCGGCCGAGGACACCTCCTTTAGACGGGGGTTGCTTGCTTTTTCCTGGGTAGGGGGAGGGGGGAGGGGGTGGTGGCTCGAAGGCGGCTCTAGGTCCAAGGTCTCCACAAACTGCAAGTTCGTCAACGGACACCAAGATAGACACATTGTCGCGTCAGTTCAACTGCGAAACCGAACTACCAAGTCAAACGCTCGGGGGTGGGCGGAATGACCAACGCGCAGGTAGGGGGGTGCCGACAATACTAGGCGCGCACACAACACGACGGAGGGGGGTTACTCACCTGTCAAATCCGGAAATGCGGGTGATGCCACGCGGGGCTGGCTTGAGGCTCAAGTAGGGCAGGAAGAGCAGAGCGGGGCGAGTGTGACTCCAGGTAGGGGACAAGTTCTAGGTCGCAATCTAGAAACACGGAATGAGTGGCGCCGGCGTGGGCGGCCCCACTGTAGGTAGGATGGGCGGCCACGAGCAACGACCGGTGGGAAGGTTTTTACCCGTTTCGACGTGAGGTTTTATTCCGTCCGACCCCGGAAACAAGACGGGTGGTCGCCCCTACGTTTCATACTAAATTCATGAAGAATGCGGGAGGGCCGACGGGTGACTCCTGTTCATCTGTGTGGTCCTGAACCACAAGAAGTCAGGCGCCCGGCGCGATCCTTGCTCCGAATTTAGGAAGTTGCGCGCTGAACCGCCACTCTACGTTGCTCTACGACGAGTGTACCGTAGGTTTCCGCCATTGAGATCCGCCGTTGAAGGGGTGGGTCGTCGTCGATGGGGACGATCGCACTGTGATATATACATACCACCACCACACACCCCACCACCGGTCTCTGCTTGGGTACGGTACATTGGCCGCCCTCCTCATGGTAGTTTTGGGAAGGAGGTCGCGTTCGCCCGCCCTCCCGACAGCGTACATACAGCAGTGAGTGGGAAGATCCCGGCGGCAGTTGCTCCGCCCTTCACCATGCAAAGGTACGATAACGTTACTGTAGACACGCCTCCCACGCTTGAAGATCGGCGGATGTGGGGTGGGGAGAGGCTGTGGTGACTGACTCAGTACTGTAGGTAGGGTACAGTAGGGCGAACCCTTCAACGTCATCCCCACCGAGCGAGCCGACATCCCGCCCACCCGCGTCTTTGCACAGCGGGGACTCGCATTTCTTTCGGCCCTTGCCATAGACCAGCGCCCCGCGATCCACGCATCGCCGCCTATGCACAACCGATCGGTTCGTTCGCATTCCCTACTCGATCGCTCTACTGTGTGCATTAATACCGGTCAGCAAGATCTACACGAGTACGTGGATGACTTACCGTTAATCCAGAGTCTTTGGAGCGATTTGCCCGCCACCGACAGCTCCATCGAGACTTCGGTCTTCTTGCTGCCGTCCTCACCTGCCTCACATACAAGCTCCAAGTCATCCGAACCTGGGGGTTGGCCTGTTCTGGAGTCCTATATTAAACCGATCAATTACAGCAGAGCCACCAGCAAGAGCGGCCTACTCCACGTCTGCGGTCGCTGTGGCGTCAATACTGTCGTCACTGCCTCGGACGCCGTCGGACTGGACGGGGACGCAGTGCACGACCTCGGGCTTGTCGTTGCCGCGGTGGTCGTTGTTGATGAAGTGCGGGTGGTCGCACAGCACGGGCGACGAGACCTTGATCGTGTACGCGCACGTCTGCATCTCCTTGACCGTCAGGATGTGGTGGCTCGTGCCGCCCTGGCTGCAGTAGTAGTACACGCGCGCCTCGCGCGGCGCGTGGTTGTCGAACTCCTTGCAGAACGTGCCGTGCCCGTACAGCTCGAGGAACGCGGGCCGCGCCACGTCGTGGGTCGCGTCCACGTGCTCCGACACGAGCGCGCCGCCGCTCTTCTCGAGCTCCGCGTTGCGCTCGGCGTCCAGCGTGCCGAGCGAGAACTCGGCCGTGATGCGACCGTCGCTGTCGCGGTGGTACTGCCGGACGCCCTTCCCAAAGCAGAACTCGTACGTCCACCAGCCCTCGTTGCGCTTGACGCACGTGTTGGCCTCGACCAGCGGCTGCAGCAGCGCGCGCACGCTCAGCAGGTCCTCGTCCTCGTCGTCCACGTCCGAGTGCGTCGGGTCGCAGAACACGCGCGACGAGACCAGGAAGCCGGCAGCGCTTCTCTCCTGTTTGTCGGACTGCGATAGCGTAGACCACTGCACACCCGCGACCGCGTCGTCCCGCTCCGCCGCGTTGCACATGAACTGCACCTGAAGTTCGACGCCCTCCGCTCCAATAAAACGCTGCGTGTACAGCGGCTTCTGAAGGCCGCGCACGCGCGCCTGAGTCTCGGTGCCCACAAAGTCCGTGAACGCGAGCGCCGCCTCGCTCCCGTCGCGCTCGAACGCGCCCAGCTCCACCACCTGGTGGCTCCGAGCCTCGCCTGCGTCCTCGTCCGTCTGTCCCTTGAGGTTCACCTTGCGCACGAGCACGCCCGGGCAGATCTCGTACACCCAGTCGCCCGCCACGTCCACGAACTGCACGCACTTGGGCCGGACCTGCCTGCTCGCGGCCCGGCCGAACGCCAGGAACGCGCGCTTCTCCACGTCTGCGGACGAGGACCCGTCGTTTCCATCGCTGGCGAGCGCCTGGTCGCCGCCCAGCGCAGGCAGAAAGCACTCGAACTGCTGGCCGGACGCCGTCGTCATGACCTGCCGCCGCGCGTTCTCGGGCAGCTCCGCGGCCGCCAGCGCGCCCCGCGACGCGTGTAGCTCCACCACGAACGCGGGGTCTGTCGACAGCTCGGACAGGCCCGGGTCAGCGCGCGCGGCGTCCCCAGCGAGAGCTAGAGCGAGCGCCAAGACCCGCATGCCCCTCGCCATCATCTTCGCCATGATCGCCTTCGGAAAGTCTACACGTCACCTCTGCGCGAGCTGGCGATAAGTTCGGTTCGCACTCATAAGTTCGGTTATCAGAAACAATAACCCGTACTTTATCAAATGTAACCGCACTTAAACACGTCACGCACGCACATCAACGAGCTCCTCCTCGCATGGGACGTCTCTGAGGAAGTTTCTGGAACTGAGGCGATGCTGGGCGCGCGCGCGCTGGTTTTCTCGGCCGCGGGGGGCGCGGCGGCGCTGCTGCTGGGCCTGCTGGCTCTGTATGGTCCCCCGCTCCGGCGGTACCTGCTCTTCGGTTCCTCGGGCGTGCCGTTCGCGACGTACATGGGCTTCAGCGCGCGCGTGCGGCTGCAGCGGCTGGCCTTGAAGCTGTCGGGCGTCTCGCGCGCGCTGGCGCCGCTGCCGCTCGTGGACGAGCTCGCGCCTGGGGTCGTGCGCGTCCTGGGCTGCAATCCAAGCCGCATGACGCTGCAGGGCACCAACACGTACCTGCTCGGCGCAGGCGAGGAGCGCGTGTTGATCGACGCGAGTGACGGCAACGACGCGCACGTCGCGGCACTGCTGGACGTGTGCGCGCGGCTGGGCGTCGCGCGCATCTCGCACCTGCTGCTCACGCACGGCCACTACGACCACATCGGCGGCGTGCTGCGCGTGCGCGAGGCCTTCCCGGACGTGCAGGTGTGGAAGTGCCTGCCGCCCGAGGGCAGCCTGCGCGTGTCGAACGCCGAGAGCGCGCGGCTCGGCATCAAGCCGCTGCGTGACGGCGCCGAGTTCCGCGTGGCCATGCCAGGAGGAGGAGGAGAAGGCGACGCGGTGGTGCGCGCGGTGCACACGCCGGGCCACCACGACGACCACGCGTGCTTCCTGGTCACGCACGGGCGGCACGTGGCGCTCTTCTCGGGCGACTGCGTGCTCGGCGAGGGCAGTTGCGTGTTCGACTCGCTGCAGAAGCTCATGGCGTCGCTGGGCAAGCTGCGCGCGCTCTCGCCCGACGTGATCTACCCGGCGCACGGGCCTGTCGTGCCGGACGCCATGGCCAAGATCGACGAGTATATCGCGCACCGTCTGGAGCGCGAGCAGCAGGTGCTCGGCGCGCTCGAGAAGGCGGCCAGCGCGCCCGCCGCGTCGCTCTCGTCGGCGCAGATCGTGCGCGAGATCTACGAGGAGCTGCCGTTCCTGCTGCGCCTCGCGGCGCAAAAGGCAGTGGACAAGCACCTGCGCAAGCTCGAGGCCGAGCGCCGCGTGCGCAGGAAGGCCGCACGCGGGTGGTTTGCGTCGCCGACGTACCAGTTGGTCGGGTGAATCGTGTGTGTGAGTGACAGCCATCGCCGCTGTCATCACCCAACGTCGACGCAGCATAAAAATGGTAGCGATACGAACGCCTACAGTAAAGCACACTCATGTCCATTCCGGCCTGATCGGAGGTTATAAATGAAAAGAGGGGGAGGAGGAGGAGGGGACGTACACACGCTAGCTCACTCCCGATCAGCTTGATCTTTCCTACAGGCAATGCACACACACGGAGCAACGGCAAATGAGCGCTCGCTAGTGCATGTGGAGCTGCTGCGCGATCTTGAGGTTGTCCTGGATCTGCTGCCGCGACTTCTCGGCGATCATGTTCATGCGGATGATCTGCGCCATGAGCGACTCGGTCGACGCCGCGTCCGCGTGGCCCACGGGGCTCGCGTACTCGTAGTCGCCGCCGCCGCTCGCGCCGCTGTATGCGTGCAGCTTCCGCGTCTCCGACCCCGGGTCCAGCACGGCGAACTTGGCGGCCGAGTTGACTATCCGCGACTCGGTCATGGGCGTCTCCGAGTCGCGCGTCTCGTACAGGACGGTCTGCGAGAAGGCCGGCACGTGGTCGTCGTCCGGAAAGTCCATCGGCGGCGGCGGGGGCGGCGCGCGCACGCGCCCAGAGCCTGCCCGGCGGGCGCCGTTCCGCTTGTACTCGTCCATGCTGCGACTCGACTTGGCGGCGCCCGGGTCGTCGTATATCATGACGGGGTTCGCCGGCATGGACTGGGTGCCAGGCGTGACGTGGCCGTACGGGCTCTGCTGCTGCTGCTGTCGCCGGGGCGGCGCGGCGCCGTTTGCAGCGCGGGAGTTGGGCTTGGCCGCGGCCTGAGGCGCCCGCCCCCCGCCGCCGCCGCCACCGCCAATCTTGGGCTGCGGCATGCGCTGGTAGGACCCGTGGCCGCTGTCGCTGCTGGTCACCGACATGGTGGGCTTGTTGCGCGCCTCGTCCTCGTCGGCCTCGGTGCTGTCGTCCGTGTAGCGGCTCGAGCCGCCGGCGCGTTCGCCGTCCAGGAACGACCGGTTGGACCCCTCCGGGCCGTCTGCGTAGGTAGAGCAAGAGGCATTTTGTCAGCGTCACGGCAATGGGCAACGAGCGAGATAAGGGAGGATGAGACGTACTGATGGAGTTGGCGGCGTACTCGGCGAGGTTCTGCACCGTGCGTGGGTCGCGCAGGTTGACCTGGTGGATGAGGCGCAGGCACTTTTTGCAGAAGAGCTCCTTCTGGGGCACGCGGAAGTCGTGGAAGCTTAGCACGCGCACCTTGAGCACGCAGCTGCCGCACGTGAGCCGGTGGCACACGGCGCACTTCTTGGACGAGCTCATGAGGCCCGAGGCCTTGGCGTGGCACACCTCGCACTTGCCCGTCGTGATGAACGGGCGCACCGTGTGCTTGCCGGCCTGCACGAGCGCCGTGGCGATGACGGCGTGCGCGGCGGGCATGGCCTGCTCGATGCGCAGCCAGAGCTCGGCCGACTTCATGTCGGCGACCCACTCGGCCACGTTGCCGCCGGCGTCGTTGTTGCCGCGCATATACACCTTGACGCCGCCGCTCTTGTTGCGCTTGTACAGGTAGCAGATGCTGAACTTGGCGCGCACGCACTCGCTGAACGTCGGGCACGTCGGCAGCTCCACCGACTCGGTCAGCGTGTACCCGACCTCCTTGCCGTTGCGGTCCTTGGTCACGCCCACTTGCTGCAACGTTGCGACATCATACACCGCGTCAGTGCTCCAAACTACCTCAAACTACCTCAAACTACCCGTGTAGAGCAAGCGGGGCGACTCACCTCGTACCAGCAGACGTCGCGGTTCTTGACGAGGCCCTTGCCGGGCGACTTGACCGTCATCCACTTGAACCCGGAGAAGAAGAAGGGGTCCTCGGGCGACTTCTTCTTGATGACGCCGAGCACGGCGCAGTCGACAATGTCCTCGCGGTAGACGCCCGAGATGCGCCGGAAGTCGACCGTGTTGTCCGCGTAGCGGCCCATGACGACCTCGTCCAGCGTGCCCGGGATGCGGCCCGTGCACAGGTAGCGGAACTGGTTCGGGTCGCCGCTGAGCTTGCGCCGGCGGTAGACCGTCAGCTCGTGGCGAGTCTTGAGCGGCTTCCACTTGCGCTCGCGCACCTCGGACGTGTCGAACTGCTCGCGGTGGTACGCGTCCAGCGTCTGCTGCAGCAGCGAGTCGCCCCACTGCAGGAACGAGGCCTGCTCCTCCTGGCTGAGCGTCAGCGGCGCGAAAAAGTCGAGCGGCAGCGGGAAGATCATGCTTGCTTGCGCTCTGCTCTACCTCTACCGAGGTAGGGCGTGGGTGTCGCTCGACGGGTCTTAATCTGTTCCGACCGGAAGCGGCGGAGAGAGGAGGGCGCGGCGGTGGATTTTCAAGTTGTGGCGACAGCGGGAGCGACCGGCCGGCACGCAGCAGTCAGTCAGTTCTACGCGCGCCGCTGCACCCGCACACACACGCTCGGTGACTGTGCGAACGCCACCGTACCACGGGGGTGGTACAGGTACACTGTAGGCTGTAGAGTGGTCCGGTTCGGGTCGCCGGTCCAAAGCGGGAGGGAGCAGGGAGCGGAGGGAGCGGAGGGGGCGGTGGGCTTGCGCTCAAGGCGTGGGAGCTCCGGTCGGGTCGCGGCAAACTCGGTTGTGCTGTACTGTACACGGTAGGGCGGCCGTCGAGTCAGTGTGCTGCTGCAAGTGCAGAGGACGTAGAGTAGGGCGAGGAGACGAAGGAGATGACAGGATGAAAGCCACGGTGCGTTCTACGGTGTAGAGCACGAAGGGGGGACTGGTGTGACAGCGATGTCCGCACTGGAGACCGAGTTGACGTTCGAGCGGACAGAGGCGGGGCATGTAGGGGATGAGCGGCACGGGCGCGAGCCGCCGGCTGTTGTCCGGAAAGTGTCACGTTCGCCACTTGGTAGGGGTAGGGCGGATAGCTCTACACTGAGACTGGGTATGGCGTGTTCTTTATGTTGCCCGCTTTGTGGTGTTTCGCGAAAACTGGCGCGTTTTGACTTTCTGGTTTGACTTGTGGAACGTATACACGTAACTTTGATGCGCTGTTGCACCCAAAGTGACTTGCGCTTTGTATCCCGCGAGCGGCGTGACATCACGCCGCCTCAACTGGATGTCATGCCATGGCATGCCACCTTAGCGAATGCTGAACAGGACAACGTCTCATGCCCTCGCTCTCCTTCCTGCGCGCGCTTCAGCACTTCGTTCTCGTCAGGGGAAAACACACAGTTCAGACTGGGAAAACGTCCACTGCTGCGACGCCTGTCCGCCAGGAGAGTCTCCTGGCTCCTGAGTCTCCTCAGGCTGAGGAGACTCGCCGCTGAAGGAAGGGGGTGAGTGCCACTTGATTGCAGATCGGGGCGTGGATGGGCGGCTACGCTCGTCCGACCGGCTCCGTTGAGGCGTTGAGGCCGAGGCGGCGGGGAAATGGACACCGAGGCGGCGGGGAAATGGACGCCGCAGCGCTTCAAAGATCGCGGCCGGTGCGCTTGGTATCGCGCTGAAGTCTTGAGTGTCTGGTTAGCCACGGCGCATGCATGCATGCTCACTGGTGTATGGTCCCTACACTGCTGAATGCCCATGTCTCGCTGTGGACTGTGGGGTTGTTGCGTTGTTGTTCTTGTTGAGCGAGGAGGCGTCTCGAGTGGATGACCGTGTCGATCTCCGCGTCGCCCGTGGCACTACCGTACTCCTGGTCAAAGCGAGTGATGTATGACGGCGCTTCTAACGTTGACGTACCGTAAGGCATATTTTGCTTGTCCACCTCGACGCGTGGGGTCATCGCCCAGGCTCGCGGCGAGTCCTTGTTGCTCATACTGTACAGCGAGCGTGGCACCCGCGTCGTATCAGAACGAGTCTGCATGACGGACCAGCTCCATCCGACGCGCGTCTGCTCTTCCGACCTGCTCGAAACTGCAGCAGCCACGGGCGAGACCGACGCTTTGCAGCCATCCACGCTGGTCAAACTGCGGATCACGCAGTGCATTGGCTGGCGTCTGGCCGGCCGCGTATCCGTTCGTGCGCGTGCGTGGCCCGCAGACTCGAGACGATGGGCGGCTCTTCGCCTTGTCTTTGTTGGGATCACTACAGTACACTCGGGCAGCTCACAACACTGTATCAGCCCGTAAACGGGCGCGTTTCTTGGGTCGAATGCCACTCGCTCTCGATTTCAAAGCGGACGCCGTCGAAAGCTGTCGATGGCTGCAGGATGCGCGTGGATTCGCTCGCCCACCCCACGCTCGCGGGCCGCCCCACTGACGTGTATCCTCCATGGAAAGGCGCACGCGCTTGGATACCGGTACAGCACTGTGCAGGTCATGCAGATCGCACGTGAGTGGCAGACGCGCCCGAATCGTGTTGAGCCCTAATGACGAGGATGTGGTGACGCAATGTGGCTACTGGTCACTTAGCTACGCGCGTGTGTACTGTACAGTGTTCAGGTACAGGGAGCGGAGTGCTTTGTCGGCTTGTTGTACTGCGAAACATTGCCATCGGGCGCAACGGCGACCGCAAGTTATCATTTTGCTCTGCTCCCCTCCTTTTCGACCAAAAATTGCGACTGATTTCGTTTTACGTTCCGTATTTTCGTCAAAATGCAAAAATAAAAGTTTCGAAGCGCGCGACAACACCATGTACTGATATAGAAGACCAATGCCCGCGCCTCTACACAACGCCGCGCCCTTTTGTCACAAGGTCGCGTGAAGGTCGCGCGAAGGTCGCGCGAAGGTATCGCCCTACCTTTCGCCCTCCCCCACCCACCCAACGCCCGCGTCTCGTTTCAAAAAAACGAAGGGCCCGCGCTGGAAATCGGCCCCCTGGGGAACAAATTAGCGCTCTACCGAGCCCCCCGCGCGGTCCTAAAACCGCGGCGCCGACAAGTAAATCGCCCTCCTCGCGCCCTCATCTCTCTCCCCAGCGCTCGCTTTTCCGATTTGAAAAGCGCGCCCAAACAAACGGTACCTGCCCTACCTGCGCCCTACCTGCGCCCTACCTCCCGAACACAAGCATGCAGCAGCTGGAGAACGGCGGGCCGTCGTCCATGGGCGACGACGAGGCGCTAACCAAGTTCGAGGACGTGGGCGACGCGTTCCCGCAGCACGAAGAGTGCGTGGCGATCCTGACCATGAAGTGCGGCGAGCCGCTCATGGCGGTGCGCAAGAAGCTGCACGACGAGATCCCCATCACGTTCATCCCGGAGGAGGGCTTCGGCGTGTTCCAGAGCAAGGTGGAGCGCCACTACGGCAAGATCGGGCCCAACTACGTGCAGGAGAAGCGCGCGATCTACCTCAAGCCGTCCAGCAACGCCACGCAGTCCAAGTACGTGCAACTGACCAAGGAGAACTTCGACCCGCTGCTGCGCGTGCGCTGGAAGGTGGCGCGTAGCATGAAGGTCGAGCTCAAGTACGAGGTCTTCTGCTACTTCGTCGACATCACCACCAAGAAGGAGAAGAAGCGGCTGTCCATGAAGATGTTCCAGCAACAGCAACAGCTCCTGCCCGAGTCGCCCTCGGGCGACATGCTCGCCAACGGCATGGGCTTCGCGCCGGCCCCCGGCGCGCCCAGTAGCGCCTTCCCGCTCGCCTCGGCGCTCTCGCAGGCCATGCAGGGCTACTCGGACGTGGCGGCGCCCGTCCTGGGCGAGTCGGCGAGCAAGAAGAGCAAGCGCGGGAGCGGCAGCAGCGGCAACGGAGACGACAGCGACCGCCCGCGCAAGAGCGCGCGCGGCGCCAGAGGAGCCGCGGACGTGATTGACGTCGGCCAGGCGGAGAGCGAGGCGCAGCAGCAGCAGCAGCAAGCGCCCGTGTTCCACATGATCCCATTCCGAATCAACGGCTTCGTCGTGCCGCTCGAGATGGATGTGACGGCGCTGCGACGAAGCCTGGGACTGCTGCAGGCGCCGCCCGTGAACGCGGCGGACGCGGCGGTCGCGGCGGCGGCGGCAGCAGCGGCGGCGGCCGTCGGCGACCTGGACGCCACGCCCTCGGGCCAGCAGTACGATAGATAAAGCAGGAGATTGTTATACGCCGGCGTGGAGGCATGATGATGGCAAGGTAGGCAGGAGAGCGAGCGAGCGAGACAGAGAGAGAGAGAGAGAGAGAGAGAGAGAGAGAGAGAGAGAGAGAGAGAGAGAGAGAGAGAGAGAG
>JAADYG010000799.1:0-14492 GCA_023338115.1 Phytopythium boreale | reverse complement strand
TGGACCCCTCTCTGGATCGACCACTTACTCAAATCAAGCGCGGAAAAAAATGCTGCCATTGTCTCAAATACGATTTGAGGAGTATTTGGGCCGATTTTGAGCGTTGTAGAGTTCCTATTGGCTGATTTTCGGGCCAAAATTACGACCTCATTTACTTTTGGCCAGGACTGTACATGTGAGGCGTTGAGAAGCTCACGATGTATCGCGGGCACTTGCCACCAAGCGACGTGGAAGAGAGGCTGGCGAGAGCTTCCAGGCGACTCCCCCACTGCCTGTACCTGTGGTACATACATACAACCTGGTACATGTGCCGGCTCATTGTGGATGTTGTGGATGCAGTCGCGAATATTTCACACGCCGCAGCGTGTGGCTCTCGCACACTGGGCCAGCTAAACATAGCGCTCGGATACCGGTGCGCTACCGGTACACCCTTACTGTATCCCCATCTCATCGCGGCGAGTCTATTTCACGGCTGCAGATGGCACCAAGAAAAGTGGAGTGCCGCGAAAAATGCGGTGCCAGTCGGTACCACAACGCGATACGACGCGAATTAATACAGTATGACCTCTAAGCGTTCGCCATGGAGGAGTGCTGCGGCGCGTGCTGCGGTGCGTGCTGGGTGGCCTGCTGCACCGGCGCGTGCTACGTCGGGTGCATCACCGGGTGCGAGACGGCATGCACCATGCTCACGTCCCGCGACTGCAACTGCTGCGGCTGCTGCTGCGACCGCTCGACGCAAAGGCGCGACAGTGGCGGCGGTGCTCCGTACGTCCGGCAGCGGTCCGGGTCGTTCTCCGGGGCGCCACCGGTGATCGCTGCGGTGCCCGTTACGCTCGCCCCCGTCAAGATCCACCCGCCCGAGTCTCCGCCACCGGCAGCGTCAGGTTGGGACGCGACAAAAGGGAACGCGGTCTGAGCCTTCCGGAACGCAATTGGGACGCGAACGCGTCCAAATACACACACAGAGCAGTCAACTGACCACTCGGCGACCTTTCGACACGCGAACATGGGTTGACGAGTACGTTTTTCCCTTCCTCTCGGTTACTTCAATGAGAACCCAGCGCGCCTTCCACCATTTGATCGAAACACGCATGTCGGCGGTGCTTACTGTTGCCAGTGTAGATGCTGGCTCGCCAAGCGGCGACCGCTTGGCGTTGGTGGTGATAACGATTCACTAGGCTTTGGAGCGCCTTGCGCCCTGCTCATTCGCGAATCTGCGCGCAGCAAGACGGACCAAGAGCGAGCGAGAGAGAGACTGAGCGAGAGCCATGGACGGCTGCGACTGTTCGGGTTGTGACGGCGGCTGCGACGGTGACTGCGACTGCTGCTTCGACCTCCAGTGTTGCTGCGACTGCCTAGGAAGTTGGTGCGACTGACTGGGCTGGTGCGCCCGCGAGTGCCTGGACTGCGCCGGACGCGCGTGCATCTCGTGCAGCAACGTGGATTGCTGCTGTCATGTGTGCGCCTCCTCGTGCGACAACGTGACCCTCTACTGCGATTGCTCGGACTTCCTCGACCGGCGCAGCAAAGGCGATCGCGGCGCTGCGTACAGAAGACAACCGTCTCGGGCGTCGTTCGCGGTGCCTCCGCCGGTCGCCGTCCCCCTCGTGTTCGTGACCGCCAAGGTGCAGCCCGAGGCGCCCACGTCGCCGCCCGCGCGGTGGGGGAGCTAGCCGCCACGCGAACATCGTGTGGCTCCTGATGAAGGTCATTTGGTCTGGAGAGAAAACGCTCTTAACCACGCCTAGTGCACGTAACAATACCGGTTCACAAGACGCGTAACACGTGACGATGAATAGAGACGTTGAAACTGCAGTGTCGGCCGACTCGCGTTGCTAGCGAGCCGCTCGCAGCGCCCGACGCCTTCGGGGTGTGCACCAGCGAGCACTTGAGACGTGAACATGTCGAAATATATCAGTCCACTCGATCACTAAGGCGATCTTGAGTGAACATGGGTTGACGAGTTCAGTCCGTTGACTTAACCTCTCTATACCATACACGTTTGAGAATCCAGTGCGCCTGCTTCCATCATTTCAAAAATGTATACTGGGGTACAGTCCGCTGGATGTTGCCGGTGGATATCGTCTCGACAAGGTCTGCGCTCTTGCCATCCGTCGATCACGAACCCACGGCGCGCTGCACTGCTCATTCGCGAGACTGCACGCATCCAGACAGACCCAAGAGAAGAGCCAAGAGAGAGGGAAAGGCCGACGACCCATGGACTGCGACTGTGGCGGTTGCGACTGTGCGTGTGACGACTGCTGCTGCGACTGCGACTGCCGCTGGCTGGACTGCTGCTCGAGCATGTGCGACTCGTGCAGCAACGCGAACTGCAATAGCTGGGATTGCTCGTGCTCGAGGCGACGCGACAAGGGCAAGGGTGGTGCTGATAATGGATACAGAAGGCAGCCGTTGCCGCCGCGGTCGTCGGTGCCCCCTCCGATCGCAGTCCCCGTCGTGTACATGTCCACCAAGCTGCAGCCCAAGTCGCCCGAGTTGCCGCCCACGCGGGGGAGCTGAGCCATGTGCGAGCGAGCGACTTGTAACCTCAGTTGAGAGCTATTCCTCTCACTTAGACACGCCCAGACCGTGTACCATCATATAACGCAACGCAAGCGACAATGAAAGCTTCAGCGCGGCATTGAAACCAGAGTATCCACCGATTTGAAACGCCATCGCAACTCCTGCAGCGTCCTGGCGTGCTCTTCCTCGACGGCCTTTCGACAAAGAAGCCGTTTCCTTCAGGAAATCCGGCGGGATTTTCGCTTCGACCGACAACTTCCACGGCTCATTTGCGGAAGAACTCCCGTCGGACGACACCAGTAGAGCCTCGAAGCCATGTCGTACGACTGCGGCGGCTGCCTCGATCTGTACTGCCTCATCCGGCTATGCCAATGCGGCGTCGAGATGTTCTGTCTCTGCTGCGATATGTACCTCAACGGCAGGTGCTGCCGGTGCTGCTACTGCTCGCGCCGCACGAGACGAAGCAGCGCTGTCGATAGCTCCGCCTACCGACGGCAGGCGTCGATGTCAGCGGTATCAGTATCAGCTCCTGTGGCGGTGCCGATCCCGATCGCGTTCGTGTCCGCCAAGGTTCAGCCCGTCTCGCCCATGTCCCCGCCTGCCCGGTGGGGTGCCTAAGTGTTCCATTCGGCTTCCCAGCGGCAATAAACGACCGCGCGGCCTCCTTCGTTCGACTCTAGCACGCGACATGCGCTGTGCGTGAGGTCCAATTCATTCGAAAATGTAGTTGAAATCGATCCTTTTGAGCATTCATTTGTCTCATGTTTAACGTGTTATCAGCGTGAGATCAACCAACGGCACCATACACATGCGAGTACGAAAGCTTTAGTTGTCGTTCAGGAACGGCTGGTCAGTGTAGCCCTCCGCGCCCAGCAGGTAGAACGTCTTGTAGTCGTACGGGTTCAGCGGCGCGCCCAGCTTGAACCGCTTCACCAGGTCCGGGTTCGAGATGAAGTAGCGTCCGATCGCGACCATGTCGGCGTCTCCGTCCTCGACCACCTGGATGGCCGACTCGCGCTCGTAGCCCGAGGCCGTCATGAGCACGCCCTTGTACAGCGGACGGAAGATGTGCGCGATGCCGTCCTTGGGCGCGTTCGGGCTCTCGTGGAGCGGGAAGGCGCGCGGCTCGACCAGGTGCGCGTACGCCAGGTCGTAGTCGCTCAGCTTCTTGAACACGTAGCCGTACGTCTCGACCGGGTTCGAGTCGCACTGGCCGAAGCTCATACCATAAGGCGAGAGGCGAATCCCGACGCGACTCGAGTCGATCACCTCGAGGATCGCGTCGAGCGCCTCGAACAGGAAACGCGCGCGGTTCTCGACCGAGCCGCCGTACTTGTCAGTGCGGTCGTTGATGCCGTCCTGCAGGAACTGCTCCAGCAGGTAGCCGTTGGCGCAGTGGAACTCAACGCCGTCGAAGCCAGCGGCAATAGCGTTCTGCGTCGCCACCTTGTAGTTCTGGACAATGAGCGGGATCTCCTCCGTCTCGAGTGCGCGCGGGGCTACGTGGGTCTTGCGGCCCTCGGGCGTGGGCACCAACTGGCCCGTCGTGATGTCCATGTTGGTGCTCGATGAGACCGGAAGCTGCCCGCTCGGCTGGTTCTGCGGGTGGCTTACGCGCCCGACGTGCCACAGCTGCAGGAAGATCTTGCCGTCCTTGGCGTGCACGGCCTCCGTCACCTTCTTCCAGGCCTCCACCTGCTTGTCCGAGTAGATGCCGGGCGCGCCAAAGTACCCGCGCGCCGTCTCGCTGATGTGCGTGGCCTCGGCGATGATGAGCCCGCCGGCCGACGCGCGCTGCGAGTAGTACGTGGCCGCCATGTCGGGCTGAACGCCCTCGGCGTCGGCCTTGAGGCGCGTGAGCGGCGCCATGGCCACGCGGTGGCTCAGCGTCAGCGTGTCCTTCTTGCCGCCCAGCGTGATGGACGTGAACAGCTTCTTGGCGGCCGACATGGTGGGCTGTGAGAGGGTTTAGAGCGTCGCTTGGAGTCGCTGGGCCGTGGAGTTTTGGAGAATGAGAACTGAGGACGCGAGGCGGTTTAACTTGTCATTTTGGTGGGCGGATCCTTTTTGATGCGCATCAACCCCATGTAAACACATTGCGCGTGGATAATCAACGCGAGTTTGTCAAAGGTTGGCTCTTTTGCATCTCCATAGCCTCTACGAATTGATAATGAAAGTGTGTCCCGTCAGCACTTTTGGTTTACAGAATCAGTTACCTTTCATAATTGATGCGATAAGTGCGGTCAGATTAGGTAAGCATTTCAAACCGTACTTAGCTGCGGCTTTTTGGGCGCAACCAGTTGGAAATGGAGTATGGCCGAGATGCAGCGGCTTCGGACGCTGGTCGCGCTCTAACGGAGGCCCTGGGGCGCTTCTGGGTTGCCCGTACCTATGAAGCCGACCTCCAAGTACATGGAACACCTCTCCCGGTGTTCATCCAGGCGAACGGGTCGCCTAGCTGCTCGATTTCCCACGTGACGCTGCGCCAGTGGATGCTGAAGGTGCGCGACGCGCTGTCTCCGTCTCAGGCTGAGGACGAAAGAAGCGGTCGCTGGCTGGTGGTGGCGATCGTTGTCTCGCCCTGTTCCATCGAGGAGTCGGCACTCATGCTGCTGGCCGCCGAGCACCGCGACTGGATTTACGTTCCCATCGACGCGGCGCTCCCGCTGGACCGGCAGCTTGAACTGCTGCGGACCGCGCGCGCCGATCGCGTCGTCACGCTCCCGCGATCTCCGCTGGCGCTGCTTTTCGACGGAGATCAAGCGGGCAAAGGTGGAGTTGTGGCACCTGTCGTGCTCGCTTTAGGGTCGGTATTGGTCCCGCCCGACTGCGACGTGTTCCAGACTGTGCAAGTGATTGCGCTGGAGCGCAACCCAGAAGAATCACTGCAGGCGGCAGTGGCTTTCTCCCTTGAAGCCAGTAGTAACCAAGATGGTACAGATGAGACCGCCGGTGTTCCCGCGCCATTGTACGTGCTCTGCACGTCTGGATCGACGGGGGAGCCCAAGGGCGTGCTGGGCACTCGCGCGGGCGCCTGGAATCGCATGCGGTGGATGTGGGCGCGATACCCTTTCAGCGCCAGAGAAGAGCGCGTCGTGCGCGACGTCAAGCTAACGTTTGTCGACTCGGTGTGGGAAATTCTGGGCGCTTTTCTACAACGTGTTCCGCTGGTACACGTCGCTGCCCCGCTGACGTTCGACGATGGTAGTGCCGACGTCGGAGACTCACACCACGTTGTGCTGAGTGAGCGCTGTCACTTCCTCGAACGCGCGTTTGAGCACTGCGTTACTCGCTTCACAGTTGTGCCGAGCGTGCTGGAGGTGCTGCTGGTCCAGAAATCAAGACGCGACCTCCAATCCGCGCTCACGTCTCTTCGCTACTTGCTTATCAGCGGGGAGACTTTGCCGCTCAAGCTCGTGCTTCAGCTTAGCGATATTCTGCCTCGTGTGACGGTGCTGAATCTTTACGGTGCGTAGTGCTCATCGATGTTTTTATGGCTGCTGCTTGGTTGCTGAGGTCATATCGGTCGTGTGGCCAAACAGGTAGTACGGAAATCGCGGGGGACGTGACGTGCATGGCGTTTCCTCGTCCGATCACACCGGAGGACGTGGGCGCTTGGAGTGACCACGGGGTGCCAATCGGAATGATTGACGATGTCATCGGGTCCAATACGTCGATGATGCTCGTAGACGAGGTTGGCAGCTCGGTATCCCTACCGATGAACGAGCCTCCGACGTCGGGGAACGTAGTCACGAAGGGAGAGCTGTGGGTCTCCGGGCATCCACTTGCCCTCGGGTATATTTCACCGGCTGGCGACGTTGAGTTGCTCGGTTCGAGTGGCGACAAACCCGCAGAGGGTGGTCGCGATCAGCTCAATCAACGTGCAGACCCTCGCAAATGGTTCAAGACTGGGGACATCTGCGCCGTCGTTGGTGGTCACTTGTACTTTTGCGGCCGCCGCGATCGGCTTGTGAAGATTCGCGGTCTGCGAATTCAGCTCGAAGCCGTGGAACATCAGGTGTCACGGGCTCTAACGGAACTGGTGGGTCGAGAGATCGGCAGCAGATCTCAAGTTGTCGCGTTGGACGTCGATGTTGTAGCGAAGTATGGGTTCAACCGTCGGCAGCTGGTTGTTTGCATCGTTACATCAAGTACCGAAGATGGCCAGCACGTTGCCGTCGACGACGAGGCCGCAGAGAGCTCCTCATTTACGACGTGCCGGTACAAGGTGGACATATGTCGTTGGATTGCGAAGAGATCTGGCTCAGCGTCGGTCCCGCATGAGGTTTGTACGATATCAAGCGATGCCGTCGACAGGCTATCGAGCGGCAAGATCGACCGGCGCGGATTGGTCTATCGCTACGTGGCGTGGCGGAGCTCGACCTCGACAGCAGTTGAACGACCGACTGATAGTACTGCTGATCCTGCCGCCGCATTTGTGAAGGCGCAGCTGTGGAGCTTGCTACAGACAAGTGATTGCAAGTGGGAAAGCGCGGTCTTGTCGACGGTTGCAGCGCTTGGAGCGGACTCGCTGTTGATAACACTCCTCCACTTTGAGTTTAAGCAGCATTTCCCAGCTTTGGCGATCTCGCCAGCCGAACTGGTTTGTGTGCGCGGCTTGGAATTGTTCGTCGGAGGTCAGGGTGCTTGGCTCATGACTAACCTGCTTCTGTTTTCTCTATGAATGGTATGAACAGGCAAAAGCCACAATCGGAGATCTTGTCGCTGTGCTACAAAAGCTGGAAGGACGTGCCGAACAGCATTTCACGCCGCAACACCGACCGACTACAGAAACGGAGAGCGACTCTATGGTGCCAACGAGGAAGCGCAAACGGACAAGTCAGCTGTATGGAGCCGCGGAGAACGCCCAGAAGTTAGATTTGTCAAGTCGCTTGATGGGGCTTTCACGGTCTAACCAGGCGTCGTCAGGGGCGGTGTTTATCCCCACTTGCCGGCTGTCATTGCCACCGTCCAAGCCTCTGAGCAACGATGTCTTGCCAACGCACCACGTCGTGCCGACCATGGAGCTCGTATGGCGCGCCGACCTCGAAAAGTGCGTCGACGCGTCTCCGTTGGTTGTTCACACGCAAAACGGAGGTCCGAGCACTTCACGGCGCGCAATTATCGGGTCGCATGCAGGAATTGTGCTATGCGCCGACATTGACAGGGAAGGGGAGCAGCTTTGGACGACGCAGCTCGATGGCCGCATCGAGGCGTCTGCGGCTCTCAGCATTCGCCACGAGCTCGTGTACGTTGGCACATACGCAGGTACGCTCTTCGCACTCGATGTCCAATCAGGTGCCACGCGGTGGATGTACCAGTGCGACGGGATGATCAAGTCGGCGGCCGTTCCGATTGACGCGCTCGGCATTGTCGTCGTTGGCGCGTACGACCACAAGCTTCACGCTGTAAAAGCCAATGATGGATTCGCGGTGTGGGCGTTCGATGTTGGCGCCAGCATCTTCTCCTCGCCGGTGTTTGTCCAAGATCCAGAGCTGCAGTACCTCCTGTGCGCCACCACTCGCGGCGATCTCGTATCGCTCAGTTTTAATGATGGTCCGTGTCGACTGTGGAGGAAGAGATTGCCAGCGCCGGTCTTCGCTGGGCTCTCGGTGGATCAGCCATCAGATCTGGCGGTCGTGGGGTGTGCGGACGGCAATATATATGGAGTGACCGCTTTGACAGGCGACGCGCGATGGACTGTTGCGACGGAGAAGCCTGTATTCAGCTCCCCGTGCCTGTATAAGAGCTGTTTCGTGGTGATTGGGTCCCACGATGGTCATCTCCGCAAGATCGACGCCCTGAGGGGCCAAGTCGTGTGGTCGACGCAGCTGGATGGCGCTATCTTCTCGTCCCCGACTGTCTTCCAGATCACTTTGCCGTTCTCGTCACCAAGCATCACGGCTACGACAGAGGGCCAAGAATCGCCCCCAAGCACTACGGAAGACGGAGCCAACGAGCGGCTACTGTGCTGCGTAGCGACCACAGTGGGTAGCGTTTACATTATCGACGAGCAGAGCGGAGAAGAGATCGAGTGCGTGCGCTCTCTCCGAGCCCCAAACGAGCCGGAAGGGGCTGGCGACCGGTTGGGAGAGATTTTCTCGTCGCCGGTGGTGATCGGGCGGTATTGCCTCGTCGGTACGCGCAGCAACACGCTGCTTGCGTTCCATCTGACGCCAGGGAAGGTTTTCAACGTGGTCAAACGCCAAATATGACCACATTCGTCACGTTCCGGGTCCGTGAAGCCGCGCTTTGAGCTCATTCCACTCGAAGAAGTTCCAGTCCGGGTCGTGCGTTGCGGCCACGGACGATCTTCCGAGCAGCATCAGCTATAGCGAACAAGTTGGCAAATATACCGGGGTTACCATCGAGCAGATCCTCCCACAATGCCGCATATGTTCCGAAGCAGTACCTCGTATTTCGCGAGCTGCAGGCGAAACGACTGGTTCGGTCGCACGATTCGCCGCTGGCCGCGGACCAGATTGTAAGCCTTGAGCAGTGGCATCCTCTTGTCGATCATGAGGTACGCGATTAGCAGCGCTGGCGACCTGGAGACGCCTAGAAGCCGCCATTAGAACGACCACCACAGTATCCAAGACACTGAAAGGCTAGCGGCTCGTGTACCGGCGATGCAGTGGATCAAAGCCCGGCCTCGGATCTCCTCCGTGTGCCGTAAGAACGTGGCGACCGTCTGGAAGAGCGGGATGAGCTCCTCGTCCTTGGCGTCGCGGATGTGGAGCCTCATGTACACGAACTCGCCCTCGTAGTAGTTCTTGACCTCCGTCGCGCAGTTGCAAATGTGCGTGATGCCCGACGAGTAGAGCAGCTCGCAGTCGGCTGTGTTCTCGCCGCTCCCTAGTATAACATGGTCCAAAATGACCGTTGCAGCGTTTGCAGTGCTAACGGCGAATCCGAGCACGCGGGTGACGAGCGACACGAACCGGCGGGCTAACCCCTTCTCGCGAGCCAGCGCCTCGCGAATGCGCCACTATGAAGTCACATCCGGTCAGTTTATCGGTCATCCACTCTTTCGCTCGCTGCCGTTCGCTAACAACGCACCTGTGCCTCCATGACGGTGTCTTCCTCGTCCGGGTTCCGGCTCGAGAACTCGACGATCCCCGCCGTCGCGTGCTGCCGCTGCTCGCGCTGCAGCTCATGGCGCCGGCCGAACTTGCGCGTGCTAGCGTATCGCTGGAGCGACTTTCGGCGCCCTGCGGACCGCCCCGCCGTCACATGTTGCTTTAGCCGCGTGAAAGAGCTCTGGCGGGTCGGACTCACGCGATTTTTCCCGGTCATGATGCGGTTTGCTGCAGCGAGGACTTGCCCACACTGCGCTCGATGTCCACAGAGCAAGGCTCTTGTCTTGACGCGCCCGCACAACTGCGAGTACTCGGGAAGTCGCATGCGCAGTCTATAAATACTAGGGATCTATTCCGAGGTCGAGACACGTAACAGGGGTCTATCATGCGTTGAAAGCAGTCGATGTTTGAATTGAAGGTATGGTATGTTGTGTTACTTGCAGTTCGCTTGATCACTAATAACCCTGCTGATCGTCACTTTGTCCGTCCAGGTCGCCGCGAAGCGGCAGCGTCGCGTCGTAGGCGCGACGATGTGTTGCCATATAATGGTTAGACATGAGATGGATAGCCGGACCAACCGCCAGCTCGAGGCACCGGGTGATCTGCTTCTTGAGACACGTTTTCCGGGTGTCAACACCCTCATCGGGAACGACCTTCAGCACTGAGCGGAGGCGGACGTCCAGACGGAATCGATCCAGGCCGCAGATTAGTTATATGCGGCTTGCATTACGCCGCGCCTTCGGCGCGGCGGGGCCGCTACGCGGCTACCTGTTCGGCTGCCATGCCGGCAGTAGGGTTATTAGTGTTCAAGCATCGACCAATAACGCAATATACCTCACCTTCAATTCAATTCATATAATGGTTAGACCCCGTCGTCCGCCAACCCGTCGTCCTCCGGCAGGGCGGAGGCCCAGTGCACAAGGTCCGCATATGCAGTCGATGTTGAAGTGGTCGAGGCTGTAGCCATGTCGACTAGGGAGCTCACTATTCAGTGTTTATACTGTACTATCACGTCACGTTGGACTCGTCCCTGTCAGATCTGATTGACTAGCAAGGAGATGAGCAGCTCACTTGTGCGCTGTTTGCACATCCAAAGTCCCCGTGCGGAGAAGAGAAGCCCAACCCAGCAACACAAGAGATCTCGCCGCCCCCCGCTCACTCAAAGGCAGCTCGCGGATCAAGGCGGCAATGCGGTCGCTCTCCGTGACGCGCTCACTTTCCCTGCTGCTGCTGCTGCTCATCGCGGCGCTCGGCGCGGACGCGCGCTCGTTCCAGCGGCTGCGCGCGTTCCGAGGCCACGGCCATCGCCTGCAAGCGGACGGCGGCTCAAGCGACGACGCAGAGCTCGCCAACGTGAGCGAGGCGTACTTTGATGGCGCGATCCTGGACCATTTCGCGCCCGTGTCGGAGCGCGCGCACTGGAAGCAGCGGTACTACGTCAACGAAGAGTTCTGGGGCGGCCGCGGGTACCCCGTGTTCCTGTACATTGGCGGAGAAGGGCCGTTGAGCGCGCGCGCGATCACGAACCACTCGTACATCCACTTTGCGGCGGAGCAGCACCGCGCGCTGCTCGTTGCGCTGGAGCACCGGTTCTACGGCAAGTCGTACCCGACAGTCGACATGAGTCTGCCGCACCTGCGGTACCTTTCAAGCGAGCAGGCGCTCGCAGACATTGCGCACTTCCACTCGTTCCTCTCGGACAAGTTCGACCTGGACCGCGCGACCAAGTGGGTCGGCTTTGGTGGCAGCTACCCGGGTAACCTTGCAGCGTGGCTCAAGCTCAAGTACCCAGCGCTCTTCGTGGGCACGATCGCGAGCTCCGCGCCGGTGCTGGCCAAGATCGACTTCTCCGAGTACATGGAGGTCGTGGGCGACGGGCTGCGCTTCTTTGGAGGTGGCGAGTGCTACCGCCAGGTGGAGAAGTCGATTCAGGAGCTACGCGCGCTCATGGACGACAAGGGACAAGAGGCGCAGGCTAAGCTCACCAGGATGTTTGTGCCGTGCTACCCAATGGCGAACGAGTACGACGACTCGGTCTTTGAGTCGTCCGTCATGGGCGCGTTCCAGGACATTGCACAGTACAACCAGCTGCACGACGGGCTGATGACGCTCTCAGATGTGTGCGAGCACTTTACCGGCTCGGAGACCAAGGCGTCACCGCTGGAGACGCTCGCGTCGTTCCTGGTCAAGGCGCGAGACGGGCCGTGTCTGGACTCGAAGTTCGAGGGTGCACCGAACGCGACGGTCGAGACGCTGCGCGAAGACAAGTTTGACGGCAAGAGCAGCGCGCGCCAGTGGATCTACCAGACGTGCAACGAGTTCGGGTACTTCCAGACCACGGCGAGCGCGCACTCGCCGTTCCACGCGCTCTCGGCCGTCACCGAGCAGAACGTGGGCAGCGAGATCTGCAAGCGCGTCTACAACATCGATGTCTCGCCTGACGTGGACAGCACCAACATTGACTATGGCGCCCTGGGCATCACGGTGGAGAATGTCACGTTCCCTAGCGGCACGATCGACCCGTGGCACGCGCTTGCCGTGCAGAACTCGACGGCGCTCCACTCCTCCACACCCGCGGCCGTGTTCATCGAAGGGACGGCTCATTGCGCAGACATGTACTACCCCAAGGCGAACGACAGCGCCCAGATGCGGTGGGCGCATGAGAAGATCGGTGAGGCCATCGCGAGATACTTGGGGGTCGAGAGAGTGGGTACTGGCGTGGTGGAGGTTGCTGCGGCAGTGGAGTAACAGAGAGAAAAATAGTACAGACGCACACCGGATACTTAGTATTATATAGGTCGTAGTAATATGACTTATATAGTATTATATCATTGTCCATTTGTCTGTAGCAGTATTACTAAACGAATACTTTGTGACAATTATTACCGTATTACCTTCTTCATAATTCCTCTTTAACGTAAATTATCGCCAGGGTATTATACAGTATTACAATACAACGTAGATATTGTGCTTTAGACAGCGACGCCGTTCAAGTTTTCGAAAATGAACACGTCCTTAAGGCCCAGTTCTAACTTAGGCTTGTTCCGAACTGGCATCATGCCACATCACGGGCAAAATTATGTGTTCTGATTGGACAAATTATTTCTGTAGTTTGGTGATCGTGGGACACGGTGGCATAAGCTTACCCTAAAATTCCTGTCATTGGTGTCGTTTTGTCATTGGCGACGCTCTTTTATTCAAGGCAGTTAAAATGCAAGTGAGGATTTACGGCATTCGTGAAAACCGTCGAAATTCGGATGGACGAGACTAAAATAGGACGGCCAAATAAGGGCCACAGAATCTGAACTGGTGGCAGCCAGTAGAGGTGGATAGCAAGCCATGTCGCACTCAGCGCTGCCCATGGCAAAACGGAAGGGCCGCCCGCGTCATGGCGGCGCTGGCCGCAAGAAGAAGCAGTTTCTGCGGCAGACGTATCAAGCTCAATGTGATCAACCATTTTCGGCAATGCAAGAGCGTCAAGGAGACAATGGAGCGCTTATTCTCCGATATCGAAGTTCCCGAACAGAGCGAGAAGCGGAAGCTGTTGTACAAGTGGGAGAAGCAGCGCGACACTATCGAGCAGCGCGCGGCAACCGCGCCAGGGGCTGGCCAGTTCTGCGTGCGCGAGGTCGGGACCGGCACGGTGGTCACTGCGGAGATGGAGACGGCGTTAGTCGAGTGGATAAACGACTATCGCCGCGACGGCGTGCCGGTCTCGGTTCATATGCTGCGTCTGAATGCTCTGGAGGTCGAGCAGGAGGCCGGCATCCCCCGCAGTAATTTCGCCGCATCGTACCAGTGGTGCCGCCTCTTTCTAAAGCGCCATCGCCTATCGTTCCGCGTGAAGACTTATCAAGGCCATACGCCCCCGCCCGAAGCCATGGAGCGCACCGTCGAGTTTGCGAAGGAGGTGCGGCGAAGAGCGATTGCTGAGGACGTGACCGCCATCTACAATGCTGACCAGACGGGCGTGTTCTTCGAGGTGCCGCCGCGCACGACGATCTCGCCGACGGGTGCGTCCACCGTGTGAGTGAAGTGCGGCAAGAAAGAGAAGGAGCGAATGACGGCCATGTTGCTGGGCGACATGTACCCGCTGTTCCTCGTGCTGAAGACTAACGCCCCGAGACCCGTGCCGCGAACACGCACCTGCGCCATGGCTTCGGCCGTTACGTTTGGAAGGAGGTCGAGCCCTTGCAGGACACCTACGACGTCCGGATTTACGCGAACAAGAACGCGTGGTGGAACGGCGCGCTGGCGTTCGAGTTCCTGCGCTTCCACTTCGGCGACCGCCACCTGCTCAGCCCCGCGATCATGCTCTTGCTCGACGACTTTAGCGGGCACTGATCCACTATGTAACAGGGTTATACGCAGCGTACTCGGGGTACGCTGTCCGGTACAGCACAGCGCTGTATCGTTGAATGTAGTGTTCGCACACTACGTTCGGTCCGGTCCCTGACAGGATTAGTGTACACCACACTAATCCTTGTTTAGCGCGGACAGCCACCCATTGACTGTCTAACCCCTTTCCAGTTTTCCTGTTAGTAGAAAGTTTTCAATTTCTACCAATCAGAGTTGTTCTTTCGCTTGGGGCGCTCACGGCCATTCGTGAGCACCTTCCAGAGTGCATATATAGATTAGTAGAGGTTAGGGACCTTGCGCCCGTCTGGCACCGCCAGACGGGACGCTAAAATCGTCAATACAGTTCTCAATTTGCGCCAAAGTTAAAGCCTTCTTTTATTGTAAATCTGTACGTAATTCGTACTTGTCTGGACTCGAAAAAGAATGAGGGGTTTACGTTTTCCCCCATAACGCGTGCCCTATTTGTCAGACTGGAGCAAATGAGGTACGTGGAAAAAGCTTGGGCTTTGGCGAATCTACACGTATTTTTTT
>JAADYG010000798.1:0-14517 GCA_023338115.1 Phytopythium boreale | reverse complement strand
GAGAGACCCACCGGTGACGTCGGCGTCGTGGGCCTGCTGCTTCTGGAGCTGCTCCATGAGCGCGTTCTCGGCGGCCTCGTCCGCCTCCTTGGCCGCGTCCGCGGAGAAGAAGCGCGGGGCCGACGCCGCGACCGCCGCGCGAGGACGTCTGGAGCACCGCGTGAAGAGCCGCTCTCTCGATGTGATCCTGTATGCCTGGCGCTTCCGCTGGCGGAGTCGTCATCTTCCGGGGTGAATGATCCCCAGAGTACTGTAAGTCGGTATCGTAGGTACAGGATAGCTGTACTACGATACTACGTGGCACGAGTAGACAGACATACATCCGAAGAATTTGGTCTAGTGGCCACTCGATAGACCGATCGATGGTCGGTCCATCGACTGCCAACGAAGTCAGAGGCGTCTGTCTATCAATGAAGTTGGCGACAACACATTCGCTCCGCGAGCTCCATGCGTGAAATGCACAAGATGATCGTGTTTACCTTGCTCCTCACGACCGACAAGAATTCCTACTACTTGCTGGCTGGCGTCCTGGGCGTGCGCTTTGCGTATGCTGCTGATAGACACTCGGAAGAAGACAACTCCAGCTCGGCGCTCACGTCGCTGCCCGCTTAGACCACGACGTGGGCCGTCGGCTGGGCGGCGGCGACGGCGGGCTGCGTCTGGTTGTAGCGCAGCTCGGGCATGTCCTCCAGGTCCTCCTCCTGCTGCTGCTGCGCCTCCGTCTTGGTCATGTGCGCCTGGTACGCAGGGTGCTGTTCGTGGACACAACACGGCACATTCAATCGGTCAGTCATCGTTTCCAAGCGACCGAAGCGTGATGAACTCGCCGGGACGTACTCGGTAGATGAGGAAGAAGTTAAAGAGCGCAAGAAGGAAGAAGGCGCCGCCCAGTATGCAGCCAATCCAGCCCTGGGAAAAGGCCAGGAACGAAATGCTGCGCAACACGCCACCAAGCAACACGATCAGCACGCTGTCCACGTCATGACAGCCCCACTCGACAACAAGAACACCACGCGACGTACGAGAGAATGTAGGCGGCCTTGCCCTTGGCGTTGAACATGAAGCCAAAGTTGGTCTTGACCTTGTCGGCGATGGAGGGGAAGCGCTCATGATTCTCAATGAAGGCGAGTCCGGCCGCGAGGATCCTGCAGGCAGCAGACGAGGGAAGCAATCCGTAGAAGGAAGGCGCCAGTCAGTCAGTCAGTCAGCAGTGAGGACGGCAAGGCCACGCGACCGGTCACTAAGCAGCCCCCTCGGTCCTCCCACTGCGTTCAGACGCGCGGGTGCATAGAGAACTCGGTCGACAAGACGAGACGGGACGGCCACGTACATGATGTAGATGACGACGAGGAAGTGCGAGTAGCTGGGGCTCTGGAACATGCGGATGAAGCACGTGACGGCCAGAAGCGCGGCCGCCACGAGGTTCACGAGCCGCATGTAACCATTGATGCGCGCAATGTCCGTGGCGTTGATGCGCTTCTCCAGCTCGTCCGTCTTGTCCTTGATCACCTTGGGCACCTGCACGCTTGAGAGCTGGCGCAGCATGACGGTTCCGGCGGCGGACGCGGCGGCCGAGACCGACTGCGAGGCGGACCTGGTGGCGGTAGAGGCGGACGCGTCGCCCGCGGGAGGATTCGCACTGGGCAGCGGCAGGCCGCCCATGGGGCCGGTCGACGTCGGTTCCATCATTTCGGGAAGGCGCACACGCGCGATCTATTCCTAGGAGGGGAGAACGGCGTCGCGAAGAAACGGAGCCGAGCGAGCGCTTCGTGTCGGTTGAGCGCGGTGGTCTGTCTAATGCTGCGGTGGTGAAGCGCGTTCCGAATGGGAAAGTATACTTTAACCAAGTCAAAAAATGCTTGGAAGGCTGACTTGTTTGTTTCTTCTTTCCCTTCCTTCCTCCCGCTTTTACGAACCCATAAATAATACTTGAGGTGCGGGTTAGCGGGTTGGCGGGTTCTGGATGCGGGTGGGTGGCATCTCAACATACAAAATGCATATAAAGCGAAAATATGGGTTTGGGTTCTGGAGGTGTGGGATGGGAGCGAGTAACCCATCGAATTTCGGCCGTGTAACCCTGTAAAATAGCCTGAAACACGTTGGACACTGGCTGACACAGCCATACAATCCTCAAGATGGAAATAATCCAGTGCGAATCCAAAAGCAAACAACCGTTTCACACCGAAGCGTAACCTCAGCTGAAGGTTGCGCTAACCACAGTACAGTACTACTGACATGTCGACCACGGTACAACTATCTGATCCTCATAAGTTCTGCTTCTGATTCATTCCAGCCCGCCGTCATCACCACCACCTTAGACTTGGCATGGACGACACGCTCAAGAAGGCGCTGGCGGCCTCCGTCGGCGCGGCCGTCACCTCCTTCGTCGTGCGTTATCCTCTCGTTTATGTATGATGAGCACGTCCGCGCATTGGTAACTGACCGTTTGTGTGCCGAATCCGCGCGCTCAGATCACTCGTACGCGCTGTTGATGGTCATCACAGGACTCGCCAAGTGATCCTGCTAACCGTGCTGATGGTCGTGTGCTGCAGCGCTGGAGGTGGTCAAGACGCGGCTGCAGGTGCAGGCGCCGGCCGTCATGCACGTGCCTCTTGCCGTCCGAGAGGTGCGGCGCTCTCTCACAGCCTACTGCTTCTCCTCCTCGACGCCTCCGGCACTATTTTGACGCGTGGAATCGAATGGCAGTGCGCGTACTACGCCTTCTCGAACGGGCTGATGGACACGATGCTACCCAAGGACGTGCTGCTGCGCCAGTGCAAGTGCTCGGCCGACCAGCTGTGCTCCGCGGCGCCTAGTTCCAAGCTGCCGAGGGGCCAAACGTGGCGCACGATGACCCAGATCGCGCGGATAGAAGGCCCGTTGGCGCTCTACGCCGGTCTGCCGCCCACGCTGCTGATCGCCATCCCGTCCACCGCCATGTACTTCACCAGCTATGAGGCGTTGTACGCCGAGCTGCGGCTCACTTTCCCCGACCACCAGCAGTCGCACAGCGGGGTATTTGCCATGGCAGCAGGCGCGCTCGCCCGCACGGCCTCGGCGACGGTCTTCTCGCCGCTCGAGCTCATCCGAGTGCAGATGCAGGCGGTGGCCAACGCCGAGCCTTTCGGGAACTACGTGGCTCGCGCGTGGCGAGGCGGGCGGCGGAGGTTGTTCGCCGGACTGGGCGCCACGCTCGCGCGGGACGTGCCCTTCTCGGCCGTCTACTGGTGGGGCATCGAGTCGACCAAGGCCGCGCTGCTGCCCCTTGTCAGCAGCTCGGAGCATGACACGAGCGCGCGCGTTGCCGTCGCCTTTGCGTCCGGCGTGCTCGCTGGCATGCTCGCCACGGTCGTGACGCACCCGTTCGACGTGGTCAAGACCCGCGCGCAGCTCGCGTCCTACCCGCCAGCCTCCTCGACAGGTCCTCTCTCCGCCAGCTCTTCGTCTCCGGCTAGAGCGCCGAGCTTCGTGGAGCTACTGCAGCGAGTGGCGAAGAAGGAGGGCGTCGGAGGACTCACGGCTGGACTGGTCCCGCGAGTCGCCAAGGTCGCGCCCGCCTGCGCCATTATGATTTCGTCCTACGAGGCCGCCAAGCTCGCCTTCAGCATCGAGTAGATAGACACAGGAGCATGCCAGGGGGATGGCGAAATAGATCATCGACGCCAAGTGGATACCATTGATACAGTACGATGCTTTGTACAGTAGGATATTGGTAGGCTACGTCGGACGAACGAGCGGCTCCCGGTGAGTCGACCTGCACTTGAAGTTGCGCTTTTACCGTGCAATTCGGGCAAAATGTGTCATAAATACAATGCCACAATTGCTGGGCTTCTATTTTGGATAATCACAGATTTGCATTTAATATTTTGTGGCTGTTTCGCCATCTGGGAACGAATTTATGGCGTTTTGCGAGTTCCAATGACGGTCAAATAAGAAGAAGGCGCCAGCTGCGCTATGCCAGCGGACCAGATGGTCGGTTCTGTCACGCTAAACAATACGATAAAAATGTAAAACGAGCGATCTGCAGCCAGCAGCCGGGGCCGCGCAAAACAGCCGCGCGGCTCCAAATTATCGAAATTATTAGGCGCGTCGTCCGAATTTTGAACGCTGTTGTGGCTGCCAGCGCCGCTTCACTCGGTGAAAGCGGTGGGACCCGCAAATTAATGGATGGCTCAAATCCCGATCACAACGGTCAAAATGCGTTATAAAGGGGCCCCCATCTTGGACGGGCCTCCACTCCCTCGGCCGTGAGCAATTCCTGTGATTTGCAGTCGCTCCAGTGGGTTCCTTTCCTTTTCACCCGTCGCATTCAAGGATCCCCCGTCCAGATTGGAATGGCCCGCGCTCGTGGTGTGGACGGCGCTTCAGGATCCGCGCGAGCCCTACCCACGAGGACCCTTGAGCCACAAATCCACTCTTGCCAACGCCGGGCGAACTTGTGGGGCCCCGCTTGCGGATGCTGAATATATCCTGTCAGAACGCATACCTAGTCGGCCGAAGCGACCCTCTTTCCGTTTGTTTCAACTCAATTTGACCTGTATAATCCGATATCCAGAGGAAACGTGATTTCCCCTGGCGCACGCCACGTCCTCCGAACAGACAGAAGGCGGGCCCGCGTCTATCGCGCGACACTTGCAGTTTGTATACACCATATTTTACACTCGACGTTTGTATGCCGCACCGCGCCCCCCATGCAATGCATCACCCAGGCGGTTCGCCCGTCGTTAGTTCGGTATATTCACGCGGCGGCCATGACGACGACGACGACCTCGCGCGCCTCCCGCCGCTCGCAGCAGCGCGCGGACGACTCGGCCAGCGGCGGCCCGTGGTGCGTCTCGCTGCTCAAGGACTGCCTCCCGCGGCTCAGCCACACGGCGGACACGGACAGCGACCACCCGACGGGCACGACGTGTCTGGAGACGGGGATGGACCGCGAAGAACAGGAGGAGGAGAGCGGCCCGAGGCGGCGGCTGAGCAACCCGCTGCACCTGCTGCACTTCCGGCGGAGGAGCAGCAGCAAGCCGCGCGTGCCGCTCATCTCGACCACGTCGCTGTTCAACCGGCTGCAGACGTCGGGCGTGGTGCTCATCGACTGCCGCAAGCCCGAGCTGTTCGCGGCGCGGTCGCTGCCGGGCGCGCTGCTGTGCCCGCCGCCGCCCCCGCCGATCTACCGCCGCAAGCAGACGCGCACAGTGGACGCGGCGCTCGCGCGCGTGCACAACCCGCTGCTGGCGCGCAAACTGGCGGCGCGCGACCTGATGGAGGTTGTGGTCATCGGCGGCAATCGGTCGCCCAACTCGCTGCTCTACCGCCTGGACTGGGGCTACCGCTTCGCGCGGCTGCTGCTGGAGGAGGGGCGCGTCTTCTCAGTCAAGTTCCTCGCGCAGGGCTTCCCCGCGTTCGTCGACAAGTACCCGTTCATGGCCGTCAGCGGCGGCGGGCTGGGCGACAGCATGAACAGCACGCGCAGCGCCGCCAGCAGCAGCGCCGCCAGCAGTGACGACGGCAGCGAGGACTGCCGGAGACTTGACCGGTCCGTCAGCTGCGCCAGTAGCATCGGTAGTGTTAGCAGTAGCAGTCGCAGCCGCAGCGTGGACGCTGTGGACCCGGCGCCGCCCGTGCTGACGCGGCACGACGACGACGCCGCGTTCTACGCGCCGCCCAAGCAGTCGGACGCCGCGGTGGGCCCGTACCCGAACGAGATCCTGGACGGGTTCCTCTTCCTGGGCAACTTCTGGCAGGCCAACTCGCTCGCGGTCGTGCGCGCGCTGCGCATCACGCACGTCGTCAACATGGGCGCGCTCACGCCGCACCGGCAGCGGTTCCCGGGCGTGCAGTACTTGGACGTGCCGATCCGCGACTGCGAGAGCGAGGACATCCGGCGCGCGTTCGAGCCCGTGCTGGCGTTCATCGACTGCGCGCACGCGGCGGGCGACGCGCGTGTGCTCGTGCACTGCGTGCAGGGCGTGTCGCGGTCGTCCACCGTCGCCATCCTGTACGTCATGCGCCACAAGAAGTGCACGCTCTCGGCCGCCTACAGCCACGTGCTCAAGTGCCGGCCGCTCATCTTCCCCAACCGCGGCTTCATGGCGCAGCTGCTGGCGGTGGAGCGCGCGCTCTACGGCGGCGCCGCCAGCGTCAGCGAGGAGGAGGTCGACGCGCTGCAGAGCGGCCTGCTGCCGCCCGTCGACCGCCGCGGCTCGGCACTGCACCAGACCTTCCTCTAGACGCAGGTTGCCGCTTCTACTAGAGATGGGGAGCAGTCAAGTAACTTATATAACAGCGCAGTGTATTCTGGTCCAACAACCACACGCCTTGGTACTGTGGATACAGGACGGACCGCATCACCGCAGCGTGTGGAAGACGCGCCCGTTGTCGTACTTGCCGTTCACGAACCGCCCGCGCCACTCGACGCCCTCGCGGTCCACGTATACGCCGTCCCCGTGCATCCTGCGACCCACCCGCCAGTTCATCAGACCGACACCCATCATCATCGTCATCAACGCGTTCCAGCTCACTTGTTGTGCGCCCAGCCGCCCTCGTACCACGCGCCGTCGGCCCAGCGGTACGTGCCCGTGCCGTGGAAGCAGTTGGCCGCCAGCTCGCCCTCGTAGACCGCGCCGGTCGCGAACGCATAGCGGCCGTGCCCGTGCATCCTGTCGCGGTCCCACTCGCCGTTGTAGCGCTCGGGCCCGCTCTGGAACTCGCCACGTCCGTGCCGCTCCACTCTCCCAGCGTCTCCGACTCGGTACTCGCCCTCTATCAGCATCC
The DNA here is from genome assembly GCA_023338115.1 of Phytopythium boreale. Taxonomy (NCBI): domain Eukaryota; phylum Oomycota; class Peronosporomycetes; order Pythiales; family Pythiaceae; genus Phytopythium; species Phytopythium boreale. The sequence goes on along the minus strand of JAADYG010000798.1, from coordinate 7,746 downwards.
GTCATCATCGTCAGGGATGGTTGGTCTCATGGGGAAGAGCGCGAACAACTGGGGGGGACTCACGGTAGGTGGAGCCGTCGCAGAACGAGAAGACGCCGGTGCGAACCGCCTGCGGGTCCTCCGTCTCGGCCGGCGCGTCGTCGCCGACGTTCTCGGCAACTGGGGTCACGGAGGCGGCGGCCGCCTTGTCGGGCTCCCTCGCGGGCGTCTTGGGCACCGTGGCGGGCTTCGCGGCCATCGTCTACTCTATTCTCGCTGCCCTTGTCGAGTGCGGTGCGTCCGTTGTGGCAAATGGGCGAGCCGCACGTGGATGCGAAGCGTCGCGACCGTTCCAGCGCCACTTGCTCCCTCGTCTTGGACCCGACGACGGCATATTGAGACGCTCCCGCCCTACAGATCGCCGCGATGGACGAGTTCCTGCACGACTACGAGATGGAGAGCCTGCAACTGGGCATCACGGCGCGCCGCGACGTGGTCGACCAGCTGCGCGCGCTCTTCCCCGAGGGCGACGTCGGCCGACTCGACGGGTTCCTGGCCACGACCAAGGCGCTCGCAGCTCGTCGCGAACATAAGAGTGATGCCAATGAACAGGAAGAGGGAGAAATGCCGCGCATCTGTCGGCTTCGAGTCGCGGGCAACGCCAAGGAGAACTTCCACCGGCGACTACGCAACATCCAGGTGGTGGCGCTGACCAACGCCGTGCTCAAGAGCCACCTGACGGGCATCGTGGCGCTCGACTGGCCGTACAACCACCTCGGAGAGGAGATCGGCGACCACGAGGGCGACCGCGACCACGAGGAGGCGAAGACCGGCGACGAGCACGGCGCTATGGACGAGCGCATGTACCGACTCGACACGGCGTCATGCGTCGCGCGACTGCTCCAGGTACGACGCGCGTACTGCATAGCCATACGCTCCCTCGGTAGCTTACCTACCTACGCTTGTCTGCAGTCCACGGCCGTGTACACGAGTGTGATCCAGGAGGTGGATCTGCACGGCAACTACTTGGGCGGCGAGAGCTATCGACTCCTGTGCTCGGCGCTGCTGGAGGCTGGCGATAGCTGCGCGCTGCGGTGTCTCAACCTTCGCGGCAACCCGCTGGGCCTCGCGGGTGGCCACGCAATCGCCGAGCTGCTGCGGTCGACGTCGTGCACGATTGAGGAGCTGGACGTGGGCGACGCGCGGCTCCAAGTGGCCAACCTGATCGCCATCGCGACTGCACTGCGTGAGAACTCGCGGCTGCGAGCGCTCAACCTGGACAACCCGTTCGTGCAGACGAAAGAGGAAGAGGCCGTCCAGCACATCGGCAAGATGCTGCAGGTGAACGACACGCTCGAGACACTGAGTCTGGGCAAGCACCAGCTCACGGACCACGGCGCGCAGGTGCTGGCCGAGCGGATGCTGGACAACGCAGCGCTGCGCTGTCTGTCGCTGCGAGCCAACCGCATTGGCACTGACGGCGCCGAGGTGCTCGCTGCGCTGTCGCTGCGCCACCGCGGGCTGCAAGAGCTGGACCTGGGCGCCAACCGCATCGGCGACGCCGGCGGCAAGGCGTTCGCTCGCGCGCTTGATCCAGTGGATGGAGCAGCGTCGACGTCGTCGATAAAAGCCCTAGCGCTGTGCTCCACGTCCATGACGGACGAGGGAATTGCGGCGATCGTGGCCGCTTGCATCCGTCAGCGGCAATGCTCTGGTTCCGATGGTGGCGGACTCGCAAGTTTGCTGCTCTGGGACAACGAGTTCGGCCGCGATAGCGCGCAAAAGATCATGGAGCTAGCGCAGGGAGGAGAAGAAGAAGACGCGCGCCTGCTGGAGATGGACGTCGTGGCCTGGAAGGCGGAGAACGAGCAGGGCGTCGTGCGCATCGCGCGCCGCGAACTGCCCACTGACTCGCCTGCCGCCAAGTTCACGTCGCCCAAGCGGTGACCTCTGGATTTTTGTCCAGGTTTGCTGGCTAAGTTCAAGGCCACTAAAGAAGTAAGTACTGTACGGAGAGCATTAAGTACGATGAGGACTAGGTGCGCGCTTTGGGCGCAGTTTGCCATTTGCACCGTGAGGCCGAAGATGATGCGCATCCGCTCGGGGGCGCGCGCGGTTCCTCGGCTTTCGACGGTCGCCAGGCGCGCCGCTTGCGCCCAGCTCGCTGAATCCATTGACAGCACTCCTAGTGTATACTGCGCCGCGTGCATCACGGCTACTGATCACCTCAGTGGCGCACGACCCGCTCTAAACAGTCGTCGCGATCGCAATCGCCCACCGACGTCCTCCATCTCCCGCCGTGGCTTCTCATCAAGCGCAACCCAGCAGCCGCCGCCATCAGCAAGCACTATTTCTACCAGTTCTTCTGCGGATGACGAGCCTTTTGATGTGCGGGCAGACCGGGCCTGGCGCGCGCTGTCGGGTGTGCACGACGTGGTGGCGACGCGCCACTCGCGGGACAAGCTGCAGGCGCTGCGGGCGGAGGCCGCGCGACCGGATCTGTGGGATGAAGACGCCTCTCACGCAGCGCGTATCGTGCAGCATCTCGCGGCGCTCGAGTCGCGCGAGTCGAGAGTGTCAGAACTGCGCCGGTCCTTCCTCGACACGCGCGAACTGTATGTCATGGCGCGGGACGAAAAGGACGAGGCTGTGATGAACGAGTGCAGCGCCACGATGGCGCAGATCCTCGCGGACGCGCAGCAAATGCGCATCCAGCTGCTACTGCAGTCCAGCGACGACGACGATAGCAGCGACAATGCGTCGTCGTGCTTCGTGGAGATCCAGGCGGGCGCTGGCGGACAAGACAGCTGCGACTGGGTCGCCATGCTCGCGCGCATGTACGCGCGGTGGAGCGGCACGCGCCACTTCCGCGTCCAGACGGTCGACGAGTCTCCCGGAGTCGACGGCGTCGGCCTGCGCTCCGTCATGCTGCGCCTGGACGGCGAGTTCGCGTACGGCTGGGCGCGTACCGAGGCCGGAGTGCACCGGCTCGTCCGCGTGTCGCCGTTCGATAGCGCGCGCCGTCGCCACACGTCGTTCGCACAGGTGCGCGTGTACCCCATGAGCGTCGCCGGCACCAGCTCGTCGGCGACAAAGAAGAGCGAGGCCGAGATTCTGGCCAAGGACCTGCGTATTGACTCGTTCCGGTCGTCGGGTGCTGGCGGCCAGCACGTCAACACGACCGACAGCGCAGTGCGCATCACGCACTTACCCACCGGCATCGTCGTGCAGTGCCAGTCGGAGCGCTCGCAGCACCGCAACAAGGCCTCCGCGATGGAGGTGCTGCACGCCAAGTTGCGGCAGCGCGAACTCGAGGCGCGCGCCACCGAGAAGCGCCAGTATGCCATGGGTCTCGGCGAGAACGCCTGGGGCAGTCAGGTGTGTGTGCTCCATCATTTGTCGCTTTGCCTTGAGGAGTGTGCGCTGACTTGCGTGATTGCATGTCCTTGTGTGCTTGATCATACCAGATCCGGTCGTACGTGCTTCACCCGTACACGCTCGTCAAGGACCACCGCACGAACTACACGGACACGAACGTTGAGCGCGTGCTGGACGGCGACGTTGACCGGTAAGAGCTAGCTCCTGATCCTCTGACCTGCCCGTTTCGTGACACTGTGTGACGGTTGGATGTTGGTCGCTTGCCAGGTTCATCGAGGAGATGCTGCTTGCACAGTCCAAGAGCGCAGGCGATGACGAAAGCTCCGAGTGATCGTAATGTATTGGTATCAATTCCAGCGCTTTCGATCCTTGTCACAGACCCAGTCTTCATTCACTTTCATCCCCACGCATACCCTGCATCCAAACGCCATGGTGCCTAGTCTACGCTCGTCACTACTCATACTATCTAAACGCTCGTGATCTTCGCTATCAGATCCCGTCGGTCGCGAGCAGGAACGCGTTGCTGAGGTCGCGCCGCATGGCTCCGTTGCCCAGAAACTGTCGACCTGCTAGCGCCGACGACGACGCAGACGTTGTCAAACCTGGTCCCGCCGCAGAAGACGATGCCCCGTCGGCTACGCGGCGCGCAATCTCGGCGAGCAGCACGTCCCGTTGCCGCGACGAGATGACGTGCGAGTGCTCGGCCCAGTCGAGCACCTCGCCGACCTTCTTGGTCACGACATCGCGCTCTTGCACCGTGCGGCTGAGCATGAAAGCCTGTTGCTGGAACGAAACCTCCACGTCTGTCGGTGCCTGGAGCCACGGCTCGCCGTCGATCTGCATCGGCAGCGTGTTCTTTAGTCGAATCGAGATCGACTTGGCCTGGCAGAGCCGGACGGCCTTGGAAAGACCCACCTGCATCTGGCCAAGGTGCAGAGTGCCATAGACAGCTACCACGTCGAGCAGTCCGTCATGCGGCGATGATGGACCAAGTAGTTGGAGTGGTGGTGGCACGGATCGACGCTGGTCCGAGTAACTGCTACTGCTGCTGCTGTCGCGTTCTTCATCGTCAGAGTCCTCTTGGCGGTTCAGATGATGAGCTCGACGGTGATGCCGACGATGAATATGCTGACGATGGCGTCGACTGCTGCTGGTATCGCTGCTATAGCTGTTGGTGCTGTCCGACATGCTGCCGTCCTCTGTCTCGTTCCCTGACTCGCTTTCATCATCGTCATCTTCGTCATCCTCCTCTTCGCCATCGTCTTCCTCCTCGCTGTCGTCTTCGTCGTGCCACAGCGTCGAGCCACCGCCGTAGCTATTGATGTTGAGCACGATGACACCCTCTGTTCCTTCGGGGAGTTCGATGAGCTGGCCGTCGCACACGAGATCCAACTTGCTCGGCAACCCAGCGCACGTGCGCACGAGGAAGTTCTTGGCGCCGAACTGGCTGTACCACAGCTTGTTTACAAACTGGCTCATAAAGAGACCAGGCGAGCGCTCCCGCTGTTCGTGGAACTCGAGCGCAACTTGCGCATCGACTCCCACGCCCAGGTAGTTGTTGAGCACAGCGCGCTTCTTGCCATCAATGTCGACACGCCAGCGATCCAGCAGGCTCACGTGCGCGGCTTCGACCTCGGCAAGCACGTCACTCATACTTCGCGCCGAAAAACCGCTGCCCCAGCCGAGAACGCGCGCGAGATCGTTTCCGGTACCGAGCGGTAGTACCGCAATAGGTGGCTGACGCGCATACCCTAGCTCGTCCAGTGAGCTCAGCACCCAGCCGACCGTGCCGTCCCCACCACATACCAGAATGCGCAGACGCGGAACGTGGAGGAACGCGCGCAGAGGCTCGACGGGGCTTTGGTGCGACAAATCGTACACTTGCAACGGGTTCAGCCAAGCGCGCAACTGCCGTAGCACGTGAAGACCCATTTGGCCACCGCTGCGACTGTTGATAAAGACGAGGAGCGGCGTGCGGTTCTCGTCACGTTGAGGTGTAACGATGTCGAACGGCATATCGCTGCTCAAGTGCTTCGCCGCCATATATCCATCGTCGCTGTAGGTGCTGAGACCATTCTGAGAGATTGGCTCCAGTGGTAGGTGGTGCGCGTCGACAAATGACGATGACGATGCCGGCCCGTTCCCGCTGGAGACCATTGACATGGAGTCCGCATTGTTTCCGTTGCTGGCAACAGCAGCAGCCAGTTGACCTGTGTGATCGGGAGTCGGCAACGAGCGGCGCAAGCGCAGGTTCGACATCTTGTGGACGGCGATCTGCGCTGCGCTGCGCACTGACGAAAGCGCGCGTTGCGAGGTGGTCGAGAAGTTCCGCGTCGACAACGATGCCTCGCGCAAGATGACACACGATGGCGGGATGATCAAATTGGCGTGGCACCCGAAGTCGCAGCGACGAAGCAGCGCCGACCGTTGCTGCTGCAGCTGGTACTGCTGCTGGGAGTGCGAAGTCGTCGACGACAAGCGGGTCGGGTAATGATGGTGGTGGTGGTGGTGCTTGCGGCTGGCAGCGATAGTCTGGTTGTAGCAGTTCTCGTGCACGCGCAGGTGACACCAGGCGCATTTCATGCCGGAGAGCGCAAGCAGCGACCCGCAAAACAGCCCGCAGACGGCACACGTGTCCATGGGGTCGATGTTGCCTTTCACCCACATGTGTGGCGGTGCAGTGAACGTTATAGACGCCAGAGATCCGTTCGCCGGCGCCAAAACTGCCGGGGCTTTGCACACGGACGCACTCACAGTGATGCTGTCGCCGCGATACACCCGCCTGGCGCTCTCGTCAGCTCTCGAGCCGTCAAATACGTCACTGTCGAGCGTGGATCGGTGACCGTTGCTAACAACAGCTCCACTGGAGTCCAATGACATGCCCTTGTACTTCATGGCCGACGCTGCGCACTGCGCGTGCGCGTACATGCCGCAGATGTCGCACTTGACGACGTAGCTGCGGATGCCGTAGACGATCGACTCGCACACGTTGCACCACTGCGGCCTTGATAACGTGTTCACAACAGCGCTCAGGTAAGTGGCAACCATGATATACACACATGCGCAGCACGTTCACATGTACACGAACCCCGCTATGTTGCCTGGTCGCCACTGGTGGACGCCGATGACGTACGGCCCGTCGCGGAAGCTGCGCCACGTCAGGTAGAAGAGGAACTTGCGCACGAGCAGGAACACAAACAGCCCGAGCGCGACGCCCACGAGCGTGTAGCCCATCGAGTTGAACAGCTCCATGGCCTCCAGCGGCACGGACGCGGACGCCGGGTCGGCGCCCAGCGCCTCGCCCAGCGACATTCGCCTGCTTGTAGGTTGAAGCACGCCTTCGGTTTCGGTTGATCGTGTACGACCGCAGCCGCAGTATTGAGCGGCACAGATCGGCGCGGTGGAGCAACAGAGGTGTGGTAAACAGAGGAGACCGCCCTTGGGGTGGCGTAGCGCGCGCGTTCACACAGGGAAGCAGGCGTCCGCTTGACGTCGTGGCGTACTTTCTCGCGCCTTTGGATTTCGTTTTATTCTTCACCAAAAGGATGAGCGGGTGCTCTAAGGCTGGGTTACGCTGCGGTAAACTTGGTGTGGCTAGACGATTCACAGGGGCTACACTTTTGCAATGATTGGTTCTAATATATTTCTAGAAATATTTTGCTGATTACAATGAGAACATAATCAATTACTGTTGCTGCTGCATCTGGATCAGTGTCGTCGTGCAGTGACCCAGACACGCGACAAGCTTGCGCGTTGGGAGCTGAAATCGACGCGATTGCGGGCCTAGGCCCTGGGCCAGGGGTTCGTCAGCTGCTCTATGGCGGCGGAGTGATCTGATGCAATGAATAATCGTCGCAGTCGCCTATCGAGACGCCGGAGTGCGTGGTGGTTGGTTTGCAAAAGCAGCTGCGCTCACGCTCGATGGCGCGCAACTGACGAGAGCGTGTTCAAATGATCCTCTCTCGACGTATTTGGCCCGCGTGTCTCGACAATACACAGCGCCAACTGACTGGGAACGAGACATTGACGTGCAATCCCTGCACAGCCTCAACCACGTCTATACTTTGTAAGCTACCGGTAGTCCGGCCACAATCTGAGAACACCATGGCGACAATTATGACACGAGAAAGTATCGTTCAAACGAAGGTATGCATTGATCAACGCTGCCCTCTCGTCAAACCAAGGCTTAACAACGGTTCAACAATACAGCAGTTGTGCATGAAAAGCACGAGTCACCGAGCCTACATCTACGCCGAGAGCTTCTTGGCGACCTGCGCGAACGTCTCGCCCTGCACCTCGGCCACGTCCAGCTCCAGCTTGGACGGCTGGCGCGAACCGTCCGCGCCCGCCAGGGTGCCCGCGCCCCACGGAGAGCCACCGTGGATCTCG
>JAADYG010000797.1:0-14570 GCA_023338115.1 Phytopythium boreale | reverse complement strand
CGCGGCACGCACACGTGCTTGCTGACGCCGGCGCCCGAGCAGACTTGGCCCATGGTTGATGGAGGAGGTGGGGGACTCGGACGAGTGGAGAGAGCGGGGGCTTCTTCGCTTGGGAAGAAGAGGGCGGATTGAGGAATGAGACGAGAGTGGGTGGCAGCCGGAGCCGTTGGATGGATGGCCCAGTGGGGCGACCGACCCGGGCGGGTAAGAACCTCAGACTGCTGACATGGACGCCACGTTGCAGTGGACACTGCGTCTCGCTCACTCTGCCGGTCAGATCAGGACTTGACGGCAAGAGGACGAGACACGAAGAGGACGACCTCGTGCTGTTCTCGTGGCTCGAGAGGACAGAACGGAGATGCCAAAGGGCTTTCGCACCAGCTGATGACGCACACTGGTCGCCCTAATGCTGTCGGCCGTCTCCACAGGCTCCTTGGACGCCAATGCTGCCCAGACTCAAAGGACGAAGACGCCGGCGTGTGTGCAAGCAGAGGAGTGAGTGATGAAGCTTGTCACGCTATATATAAGGCTTAATGACCTACGCAAAGCTGGTGAGTGGCGCCTCTAGATGAGCCGCGAGAAGTAGGCGTCGGCGCGGAAGCCCTGCAGCAGCTCGCTGGCGCTGAAGGAGGGCTTGACGAGCTGCCGCTTGAGCTCGGCGGGCGCGAGCAAGCTCTCGGCGCTCAGGATGTCGAGCGAGCCGCGGAACTCGCGCTCGGACAGCGGCGACAGCACGCCCGCAGCGTCGCACACGTCGCGGTAGCTCGCGTACAGCTCGTCCACGCCGACGAGCGCGCCGTGCTGCGAGCCCACGAGCCGCGTAGACGCGAACAGAATCATCTGCAGGTTGCGCGGCAGCGACTGCACGATCAGCGAGCTCTTGGACTCGAGCGCGTGCTTGATCAGCCGCAGCATGTCTGTCAGCGCCATGGGCCGGCCAGCCGACGCCAAAGAGCGGTTCTCCACGTTCTCCTTGTCCTGCGCGCCGGCCTCGCGCGTCGCTTTGTGCTGCAGGATGCGCCGGCAGGTATCCAGCGCGAGGCGAATGTCGCCCGTGGTCGACGCGATCTTGCGCGCGAGGAACGTGATGCCGTGCGCGTTCAGCATCTTGGACGCCTCCTGCTTGCCGCCCAGGCGGTCGACCAGGATCTGCTCGATCGTCTCGTGCGAGTACGCCTTGAACACGAGCACGCGCGGCCGGCAGTCGGGCAGTCGCTCCTTAAGCAACGGCAGGTGGCGCTCCGTGATGTCCACCTGGTTGGCGATGCCGATCAGAACGAACGCGTGCGACGGGCGCTGCGCGAGCTCGAACAAGCGGCACAGGTCGCTCTCGACGCCGTTGCGAGACAGCAGCGTGTCCATCTCGTCCAGAACCAGCACTCTGCAAGACAAGATGCAACGTCAGAGAGATAGCCCAGATCAACACGAACAGTTGTCGAGCGAAGACGCACAGTGTGGTGTGACGCTTGGACTTGGACGCCGTGCTCGTCGCGGCCTCAATGGCGTCGAACGCCTCCTCGGGGTCCTCGAATGCCCGCTTGGTCGCAGCCTCCGCAAGCTCGCAGAGCAGAGCGCCCGTGTCCTTGACGGCCATGGCGTTCACGTGCAGCCGCACCAGCCGGGCGTTCCCGCCGTGGAAGCACTCCTACACATCGAGCAACAGCAGCGTGTGAGATAATCAACAGGACCGAATAACGCTGCCATGACTACAGGAAGACGTATTTACCTTGTGCAGCTCGTCGATGTCGCCTTCCGTCGACTTGAGCAGCGCCGTCTTGCCGCAGCCCGGCGCGCCCGAGATGTAGAGACTCGCGCCGCGCCGCTGCATGAAGCATTGGCGGAAGAACCCGCGGATCTCGGCGAACTCGCTCTCTCGGTAGCGGAACCGGCGCGGCGTGTACGACGCGGTCAGTCGCTTGATGGCCGCCGAGACAGGGTCCTTCTCCTTGACGGGCGACGGCGTCAGCTCGGACGTGTTCTTCTCCGAGAGCTTTCCCTTCTTGAGGTTGTTCGGCGACGGGGTGAAGATGTTGGCCAGGTTGCGCGGCAGCGCCGAGCTAGGCGCAGACGCGTGCTCCGACTCCTTCAGTCCTGTCGCGTCGGGGGAGATGGTCTCGTCATGAGCGGGGGTGTTGACCGTGACGGCCTTGGTCGAGGGGGCGAGCGCTCTCTTCACGGCGATGGGCGTCCGGAACTCGCTACTGTTGCATTGCTTCTTGCTGATGCTACTCACCTCAAAGTTGAGGTCGAAAATGTCGTCGGTCTCATCGCGACTGTTCTTCCTCTTGTGGCCACGTTGCTGGATCTCCTCACCGCCTTCCTGCTCGCGCGCATCGTCCTGCATACCCGTCTCCTGTTCGTCATCGCGTCCGTCTTCCGCATCGCTCATCGCCTCCTGGGCCTTGAGCTCCTTCGCAACTCGCCTCCAGATGTCGGTCTTGTTTCGAAGGTAGTCTGTCAGTTCCTCCTCGCTGTGGAAAAAGTCGACGTTCCTCTCGCCGTCGTTGACGCCCTGGCAGGTCGGCTTGAAGAAGTCGTATCCGAAGCTGCCGTTCTTCAGATGCCACCCTTCCTCTTGCAGCTTTTCCCAGATCAGCCCGAAATTGGGTTCCCAGGCGTTAGTTGACGTCACGCTACGCTGACGCTTGCGGCGCGAGCTGCCCGGCTCTGGAAGGCTTCGCTTTCGCTGGGGCTTGGCCTTCCGCTGCGCAGAGGCCTTCTTGGCCTGTTGATGCGTCTTGGTGCTAGCAGGAGCCGCCTTGCGGCTAGACGCGTTGCGCCTGCCAGAATCTTCATTGTCGCTGTCATCACTCAAGTACTGGCGCTTGTGCTCCAACAGCTGAGCTTCGTGGATGCTGTCGATCAACCCGGAGCGGTTCAGGAATTCTTGCAGCATCTCCCGTCCAACGAAGTAATCCTGGTCAATTTTGAGCTTGGAGTCCGCTTGGCCCTTGCACTGAGGCTTGTAGTAGTGCCAGTCCAGGTTTCCTTGCCGCCAGAACCACCCGCGCAGCCTCAGCTCAGCCTCAATCTTGCCGAACGAAAGCTTGAAGGCAGGAATTGCCTTCTCTGGCTTGTTCTCTGGCTTCGTCGTGGGCTTCGTCTTTGTCGGAACCTTGGCGGAAGTAGGTTGAGAGGCCTCCGACTTCTCGGGGGACAGAGCGACAAATCGCTTCACTTTCGGGTGTCCGGCGCTGCGGATCTTGCTGCTGCGGCTGGGGCCTTGTTTCGACGGCTTGGGGGCCTTCGTCAAGTCAACCACGGCGATCTCATCGTCGAAGCCTTCGTCCTCTTCCTCTTCATCCTCGTCTTCGTCCTCGTCCTCGTCGTGCTCCTCGCTTGTGTCACTGTCGGCATCGGACTCCTCTTGTGAGCTGCACTCTTGCGAGCTGACTTCCTGCGAGTTATCTTCCTGCTCGTTCTCTTCCTCTCCCTCCTCCAACACTTCAGTTCCGTCGTTGCTGACCATGTCGCTGTCCTCTTCAGGTTCTTCAGGTTGACTCACTGTCAGACCAGTCGGCGCGCCGAGCCCCGAGTCCTCGAGGAACTTGGCGACGGCCTGCTCCTTGCCGCGGAAGATGGTCACGTTGGGGACGCACTTGTCGAAGGGCGTGTTGGGCATGATGAACCACGTCTCGTTGGCGCTGGCCATGGTCTGCCAGCCGCCCTCGACCATAAGCGGCCACACAAAGTCGACCAGGTCTGCCTGGTTGGTCTCCTTGCCACTCGCTTCGGCCGCCGAGTGGATCCAGTTCTTGAGGAACTGCGCGCACGCCTTGTCGCGCGAGTCAAAGATGTTGACGTTGGGCTGGAATTCGAAGAAGGAGATGCCCGGCATCTTGTACAGCTCCTCGCCGTTCGCCTGCGCCATGACCTCCCACTCGGCGTCCAGCATCAGTTGCCAGCACTTGGCGGCCAGACCCTCCAGTTGGGGCGATGCCAGCACCTCCGCGAGCGACAGCTCGGTCTGTGAAGCCGGAAGGCGTTGCGTCTGCGCCGGCTTGGCCACGCTCTTGGCCCTGGCGAGCGGCGGCTTGGGCGCGCTCTTCTTGACGGGGACAGGGCGCTCAATCTCAAGCGTTTCGTCTAGCGCGCTCTTCCGACCTGAAGAGCTGGTGGTGTCGTCCTTCACCAGGTCGACAAAGAGCCGCGTGGCCTGGCAGCAAGTAGAGCATAATAAGTCAGTATACGATCCGCGACTCCATGTTCAAGGGGGACCGACGCTTGTCCCTACCTGCTCGTCCGTCTTGGCGCTGGCGGCGAGCTTCTCCGCCTCGGCGCACGCGCGCTGGAAGACGCTGCTCATCTCGGTGCGCAGGATGACGTCCTCGGGCAGGCCGAGCTCTCGGCAGAGCGGCCCGAAACCCAGCTTGCCTTCGAACGCCGCGTCCGCCATGTCGTCCGCGTGCGCGACGCACAGCTGCAGGTTGGGCGCGACGCCCGTGCCCCTCGCGCGCACGGCGCGCGCGCCGACGCCGACGCCGAAGAAGAAGACCACACGGTCCTCCACGTCCAGCACGGGCTTGGCGGCGCGCAGCGCGCCGATCTCGTGCAGGCAGCGCGCCGCCGCCGAGTAGTCGTCGTACACGCACGCGGGCCACGGCGTCGGCATGGACCGCAGCTTGACCCAGCGCGGCGTCGACGTCGCCATCGTGTCGCGTGCGTAGGTAGAGAGAGCGCCAGGTACCGGTACAGGTAGGAGTCGCGCGCCGGTCGTCTTTCTCCCCGCTCGGAATTCGGAATGGGCGCGCGATGGGATTTTTTGGCGCGCTGATTTTCAAAACGCAACGGGCGACCATCACTCTGACTGGATCGTGGTGTCACTGTTGCAAGCTTTTAGGTCACTATCGAGAGGTTAGTTGGGTTTTGGCCAATGAACAGCGAACGCGGGAATAAGTGCGCTAGGTTCGCGCGAACTTTGTGGATGTTTTTGGCGGTGGCGGGAAAAAAAGACCGGGTGCGGATCAAACCGACCAAGTGAACCGGGTCAGACGCGCGAGGTCGAGGCGCTATTTATAAGTCCTGCCGGGTGGCGCGCGATATACAAGTAAGTTCGCTGTCAATGCCGGGCACACTGGGCCTGTCGAGCAGCCAGGAGGCGAACGACTTTGTCACGGGCTTCATGGTGGATGCGGCGGCGAGCAACCGGTCGCTGTCGGACGACGAGCCCGACGTCGAGGTGGACGTGGCGGCCACGCAGGTGCTGCAAGAGGAGGAGGAGGAGGAGGAGCGGGTAATGGGAGACGACAAGCCGCAGCCGCAGCAGGAGGACAAGAAGGCGGAGGCTGAAGCGCCTGTGAGCTCCCAGGAGAGCGAGGGCGAGGCGCTGAGCGCCGAGGAGCGGTTCGTCAGGGCGTTCGGCACGGTCTGGGAGCTGCTGGAGAAGCGCGGGTGGCAGATCGCGCACGGGCGCGACACCATGTTCTGCGCCATGCCGGGCGTGCAGTTCTTCAACTTCCGCCCCAACATCAACGTGTTCGACTCCAAGGAGAAGGCGTGCTGGAAGTTCATTGCGCAGTCGCGTGAGCAGCATGACAGCAAGGATGACAGCAAGGACGACGAGGCCGTCGTGTGGGACACGCTCTGGCCCATCGCCGAGAAGCACTTTGGCTGGTTCACCATGCAGTGCGGCCCCGAGACCATGTTCATCAAGCCGGGCACGCGCTTCGAGGACTTCAAGCCCAACGAGACCATCTTCCAGACCAAGAAGGGCGCCGTGCTCAAGTGTCTGGCGGCCGAGGTGGGCAAGATCGAGCTGGGTGACTCGGTCGAGGGCCACCAAGTGATCGCGTTCGAGGCGGAGAAGCCCAAGCCCAAGCCCAAACCCAAGCCGGTCGCGGCCAAGCCGGACGTCGACCACACGCCCGTGCACAACTCGTCGTTCTCTCTCAAGACCCCGTCGCCAAAGGTCCCCAAGAAGCTCACGACGCCGGCGAGTAGCAAGTCCAAGTACATCACTCCGCCGACCAAGCGCTCCATTGCGGCGGCGTCTTCTACGTCGTCCAGCTCCAAGAAGAAGCTGTCGAGCTCGTCCGCGAGCAAGAAGAAGAAGCTCAAGCCGACGGGTAAATCCAAGAAGGCGAAGGCGATCGCGGCGCTGCGGACAACGCCGGAGAAGGACCCAAACGCGTTCACATTCCAGGGGCCCGAGTTCCGCGTCTCGTTCGGGCTCGTGTACCAGCGGCTGCAGGACATCGGGTGGCGCCACCGCAGCGGTCAATTCGAATACGACTACTTTTCGCCGACGTACAACAAGGATACCGCGGTGCTTAACGTCGACTACTTCCACTCCCAGGCGGAGTTCGAGAACTTCTTGCGGTCTGGCGGCTTGTGGCACAAGATCGAAGCCGAGCTGCGCGCGGAGCATGACGAGTACGTCGCGGAGCTGCGCGCAGAGGCCGAGGAGAAGCACCGCAAGCAGCAGGCACAAGCCGCCAAGCGGAAAAAGCAGGTCGCCAAGATGTCGAGCGCCGTCACGTCGCCGGAACAAACCGAGACCGCGCGCCCGGCCGTCAAGAAGGCAAAGACAGTTGCCAAGAAGCCGTCCGCCTCTGCGGCTAAGAAGACGGTGGTGGTGGGCGGTTCGTCCAAGTGGGCGAATGAGATCAGCTCGTTCCGCCAGGAAGCCGAGAACGCGCACTGCGCCATCACAATCGGCAAAGTGACCGCGAAGCTCGTCGCGCGCGGCTGGACGTACCGGCCCGGACGGTTCGAGTACGACTACTTCAAGCCGGGTATCACCAACAAGAAGACGGCGCGGCTGAACGAGGACTACTTTGAGAGCGTCGCCGACCTGGAGATGCACCTCAAGATGACAGGGCTCTGGGACCGGATCGCGCGCGAGATCGAGGACGATCACTTCGCCGAGCAGGAGAAGATGGCCATCCAGATGAGCCAGGAGGAGGACCGCTCGCGCAGCGAGAAGAAGGCGGCGCCGGTGGCCGCGATCGCGCGCGACGCAGAGGAGGAGACCAAGGAGAGCGAGGCGCCGTCTTCGTCGCAGTCGCAGTCGGAGCCGCTGTCCCAGTCGCAGCCGCAGGCCAGCGCGACGCCGCCGCGACACCCGCACCTGAAGCGCAAGGCGTCGCCGCCGCCGCACGCGTCGCTGTCGTCCCCGAGCGTGAAGAAGCCGCGCAGCCCGGGCATCAACAAGCGCGACGTGCAGGCGCTGACCAACGAGATCTGGGCCAACTCGCACGAGTTCGACTTTGACGAGTAGGGTGGCGAGAACGCGGTGGCAACGCAGCTAGGGGTAACGTACGTTGATGAAGAAGGTCGAGCCTTCCACTCGTATTTGCATGCAATGAAGAGGGGGCTTTCGGAATCACAAGATGCCCTTGAGCGAGGCGCCGGCGCGGCGGTAGATGCTCTGGCGCTCGTCCTCCGTGCGGTTGATGGTCTGCTTGAGCTCCTGTCAAGTGGGGGAAGGCACCGGTAGGCACATCAAGCGTTAGTCGCCGCCCCGCTCTCGACCCAAAGACCAGCCAGCGCAGGACTCACGGCGATCTCCTCGGGCGTCGCGTCCTTGGTCGGCGTGGCCGTCAGGTTGGACATGTCGGCGTCCGCCATCTACAATACACGAGCACCAGTCGCGCATCAGTCTTGTGGCCCTGTGTACTTCGAAGTAGCTGGCGCATGGCGTCGAGACGGCGAACGCACGCGCGAGCTGAGGCGGTTGAGCATCTCGATGATGCGGTCCTTGTCGGCTACAGAATACAACAGAAGGGCCACGTCAGCCCCCAATACGCTGAGACCGCGGCCATACAGAGAGAGAGAGAGAGAGGGCGACGCACCATAGGCGTCGGCGGCGTCGTACGGCGAGTCGACGCCGTGGCGGTCGCTGCGAGTTCCACCCAAATCGACCAAAGCAAAGGGAACGGAACAGAACGGCACCAAGGTCAGTCTTTTGAAGGCGGCGGGCGACGACAGGCGGGCGGAGGAGGCGCACATCTTCTCGAAGACGAGGTCCATCATCTTCTTGAGCTTGTGGATGTCGTCCTGCATCTGCATGATCTGCTCCATGGCCGTCGCAAGAGCTGCCACCGCGCGCGTCTTCCGCTTCGGTCGGTCGGTCGGTTCGGTGATCAATTTTGGACCGGAAGAGGTGTCGTCGCACTGGAATAGTGCAAAAACAATATATTGATTTCAACATTACTGTGTTTTATGTAACGCAAATCAATTATTACAGTACTTTGGATGAATTTCCACCAATCAAAATAAGAATCTCAAAAATCAATTTTTTGCTGCCACAATCGAAAGCAAGAGCAGCAAGAGACATGGGCATGTCGGACGACGAGTGGGAAGACGGCGAGATCCTGGAGGAAGGCGAGGAGCGGGAGGAGCTGCCGCCACCCTCGTCCAGCAGCGTGGAGTCTTCCGCGTCGGCCGACGCCTCCCGCGGCTCCATAGCCTCCGTGCAAGCCGAGGAAGAGGCCGGAGAAGGCGTCGACCGACCGACGGGGCAGCATCACAGCGCGGCAGGCGGCAAGCCGTGGCCGCCGCTGCCGTCGGGCGCGCCCCCACCGCTCCCCGCGCATCGCGCACCATACCTCCAGCCTGACGCCGGCGCGAACGGCAGCTACGTGCATCGCAACGGCGGCGCGAACCCCCACTCGTACCACCGTCAGCAGCAACAGCAGCAACCGTATCGACAAGGCGGCGCCGCCGGCAACTACCAAGCGCAGAGCGCGGGCGGGCACTACGAACCGGACGACCGGACGTACTCGGCGGAGCTTGTGCTCAAGTACCCGCGGCAGCAGCCGCGCAGCCGCGTGCTGCTGGACTTCGCCGCATGGATGGAGTCGGCGCGGACGCGTCGCCGCCTCACGGTCGACGACGTCCAGTTGCTGCTGCTGAACGTGCTTGAGGCGGCTTCCAGCTCCTCCAAGCGAGCGTCAAGCGCTGGCTCGGGCAGGGAGAAGGAGGAGGGCGAAGAGGACGTGCCGATGGACCAGAGCGAAGAGGAGGGCGGCGAGGATGACGAGCGCGTCGTGAGCGAGTTCCTGCTGCCGTCGCTGTTCCCGGGAGCGCCGCTCCCGGGCCGCGTGTGCGTCGTGCTGCTCAGCGGGCTTCACCCTGCGGTGGCGCAGAAGTTCCGAGCGACGCTGCCCTTCTTCGACGCGTGCACGAGCGTGCCCGTGTCGCTGACCAAGCGCGAGCACGCGCGCCGCTTCGAGTCGCCGCTCGCCGAGCTGCTCTACAAGTTCCCCAAGCCGCGCGTCGACTCAAGGTACGCTCCCTTCTGTATAATCACTCGTTACGGAGACAAGCCGGGGCTAACCGACACGCTCTATTGGACAGGAACCTGCCGATTGAGGAGCTGTTTTACGCGCACGAGCTGACGTTCATGATGGAGCACTCTTTCGGCTACGTGGACGAGCTGCTGCTCGCGCCTGACGGGTCGTTCGCGCGCCGCAGTCAGTCAACCGCGGGCGGGAACTGGGCGCTGAACGGCGAGATGCTGTACCTCAAGTGGCGCCGCGCCGTCGGCACCGCCGCCGCTCCTAGCAGCAGCGCGAAGGGGCAGCATTCAGGAGCGGATATGATGGAGATGATGGGAATTGACACGTCCAGCGACCCGTCGGCGGCTGCGGCAGTCGCTGTCGCTGCCACGTACGACCAGCAGGACGCTGGCGACGACGAGGACGATGAGAACTACACGCTGGACGTGCTTGTGAGTGAGGACGAGACGCTGCATTACTTTTCCACGAACGCGCTGCTCGACGACATGTATGCGCGCGACATTCCCGAGCATCTGCAGGCCAAGAAGCGCAAGCGCGACGCCGACGGCGAGAAGAAGCGCTCGATCCGACTGTCACTCATCAAGGCGACGGCTGTGGACGTCCCACGAACGCCGGACGGCGCCGTCATTACTCCGCGTCATGTCAGCAAGAAGGCGGGCGATGCTGAGCAGAAGAGCAAGAAGCAGCGTCTGTCCGACGGCAACGACGACAAGAAGACCGACGAGACCAGTGCGTCTACAGAGAAGACAACTCCATCGACCGCCGATGCACAGTCGTTGACTCAGAAGGCAGCTCTATCACCGGAGGAGCGGGCGGCGCTCGAGTACTACGTCTTGTCGCCGGCGGAGCTTCGACAGCACGGATACCCTGTGGACGTGGACGCCGAGCAGCGGCGTCTCGCGTCCTCACACGCGTTGTTCCCCAACGAGCGCTACCAGCAGACGCGAGCGCGGCCGGCAGGTCACCAGGATGGACAGGAAACGCTGTGCGCCCTGGCGCTCGACTGCGAAATGTGCGAGACCTCGCTCGGCATGGAGCTCACGCGCGTGACGGTCGTGGACGTGGGCGGTCAAGTCGTCTACGACGCGCTCGTCAAGCCGCCGCGCGAGATCATCAACTACCACACGCAGTTCAGCGGCATCTCGGAGGAGACGCTGCGCGACACGACGCGGACACTGACGGACGTGCAGGACGAGCTGATGTCCTCGCTGCTGTTTGAGGACACGGTGCTGGTCGGGCATTCGCTCACGAGCGACTTGCGCGCGCTGCGACTCGTGCACTTGCGCGTGGCCGACACGGCGATCCTGTTCCCGCACCAGCGCGGCTTCCCGTTCCGCACGTCGCTCAAGTTCCTGACCAAGACGTACCTCAACCGCGAGATCCAGAGCTTTGAGGTCGAAGGCCACGACTCGGCCGAAGACGCGATCGCCGCCATGGACTTGCTGGTGCTCAAGATACGGCGTGGCCCGTGGTTCGGCATCCCCGACATGATGGCGACGACCGCGTCGACGACCACGAGCGAGAGCGGCGCTGGAGGAGGAGGAGGCAGCGCCAGTGACGGCGGCGCGTTCGACTCGCTGCTCGCCAAGACCCATGCGCTCGACAAGCGAGTGGCCATGTTTCATTTGGAGCCGAACGGGTCGAGTGACGACAAGAACGGCGATGCAGAGACGCGGAAGCCTGCGCGGAAGCCGTGGGATCTGTTCGCGAGTGGCGACCTGCGCGCCGTGGCCCACAGTCCGTTCCGCCACGCGCTCGCAGTGCACCGGCAGCGGCAGCGTGGAGAGCAGAGCGACCAGAAGCCGTCGCCCGAGTCCCTCGCCGCGGCGGAAGAGTGTTCGTCCTGGTCTGGCCTTCGCGACCGCATCGAGCACGCGTTGACAGACGAAAAGGAGGCGACGCTCGGCGCTGCCGACGTGTGTTGGATCGAGATCGACGCGTCAACAACCGTGAGCGAGCCCGCTTCAAGCACCGAAGCGACTGAAGCGACCGTTCCGTCGACGGTGCAGCAGCAGCACGAGGACTTTGTGGGCCGCCACGACGCGTGGATGGCGCGGCAGCACGCGCACTGCCGAAAGATCGACGCGTTCCTCTCCAGCCTCACAGGACTCGGCAAGAAGAAGAAGGGCAAGGCACCAGCCGAGGGCGTTCTCCCGCCGGGAACGCTGGTGATGGCGCTTCCGCAAGGCGACCTGGCGCTGCTCCGATACCTCAAGGGCCTGCGCACGCGCTCCAAGTGGCGCGACAACGACCAGGAAGGCGGCGGCGAGGACGGCAAGAGCGGCGAGCGCTGGAGCAACGAGGAGCTGCATGCGGCCGTGGGCGACGCCTTCCGCGGCGCCATGGACAGCTGCCTTTTCCTCATGCAGACGCAATAGAGCGACCTGATTGGCGCAATCGATTCGTTCGCGTGACGAGAGAGGAAATGAACTGCTAGGGATAACTCGGCTGAAGCCCCACCATAGTATAGACGATTGACTTACCGCTACCGCAATCAGTCCGAGTCTTCGTCGACCGTCCGCCGCTTCTTGTGCGTGCGGAAGACCATCTCCTCCTCCTCTTCCTCGTCCTCCTCGTCGTCCGCGGCGGCGGCTTCCTGCGCGCGACCGCGTCCGGAGAACGCGTCGTCGTCCTCGCTGTCCGACCGGTCGCGCTCGCGGCTGCGGCGCTGGCGGCTGTAGTCGTCAAAGCCCATGCCGACGCTGCTGACGGGGCGACGCGCTGGCTTGCGGCCGGCGGCGTGCTTGCCCTTGGAGCCAAACTGCTGCTTGATGGCGCCCACGTGCTCGTCGTCGTCGTAGTCGTTCTCGAGGAAGCTCGCGTCCATGCGCGACGAGGCCGCGTGCGCGCGCTCGCGGTCGTACTCGAACGACTGGCGCGCCTTCTTGCGGTTGAGCAGGCGCAGCTTCTCGTCCTCGATCTTGACGCGCTGCTCCTGCTCGCGGTCGCCGTCCAGCTCCGAGATGTACTGCTTGACCTTCTGCACACCTTTGTTGTGCTTGGCGCGCATCGACATGGTCAGCGACTTGTGCGACTTGCTCGCCGTCGTCATGGGCCGGATCGTCAGCTTTTCGTCCAGCCGCGAGTGGCACTCGAGCACCGTCTCCTGCCCGGGTACCTCCTCATCCTCGTCCTCCGGGTCGACCATCTCCGGCCGGTCGCTCGACGTCTGCCAACGTTCACGCACTCGTCAGCACTCGCGTTTTCCACCTCCATATTAACAACTAACACATCTCACCTCATTGACGAACAGGAACGAGTTGGCGAGCTTCTGGCGGGTCAGATGCAGCGCCTCCTTGCCCACGAACATGGTGAGCGTGCCGTCCTCCCACTGCACGAGCTTCGTGTTGGACTCGCGCAGCGGACGGCCCGTCTTTGGGTCCACGAGCACGCGCCCGTCCGCGTCGTTGCGCTTGTAGCGCCAGCGCACGTAGTTGCGGTACAGCGTTTCGTCCGACGGGTTGTCCATCTCCTGCTCGATCGACGCCTTGGTGTACGCGGTCGGCACGAGCCGCAGGATGTTGGGCATCTTGGTCACGTACGCCGTGGCCGACTTGGGCGCGTGCGGCGTCTTGGGCAGCCACAGCTCGCTCGCGGCCCCAAATCCCAGTGACCCGTCGTCGTACGCGCCGCCGCCACCGCCGCTGTGCTCCGACCGGTCGTTCGCCTCGCCGCCATTGTGGCGCGCGTCGCCGTCGCGCACGGGCGACTCCTTGATGCCTCTGCAGTCGTCACAGAGGGGCACAACACGCCGTTAGCGACGCCGTCCACGCGGCGCAACACACACAACAGAGACGCGGCGACGTACGAGGCCTTGAACTCCTCCTCCTCCGAGTCGTAGTCCGAGCCGAACAGGTCCTCCATCTCCTTCTCCTTGCTGTCGTCGCCCTCGCCCTCCTCCTTCTTGTCGGACGGGGGCGACGCCTTGGGCTCCTCCTTCTGGTCGCCCTCGTCCTCGCTGTCGTCGCTGAACAGCTTCGAGTGGTCCTCCTCCTCCTCCTCCTCCTTCGCGTCGTCGCCGCTCTCCGCCGCCTTCTTGTCCTCCGGCGCACTCGCCTCGGGCTTCTTGGCGGCCGACGCGCCGAGGTCGAACTCGTCCTCGCTGCTGCTGTCGCTGCTGCTGCCCGACACCGCCTCGGGGGACGACATGGTCACTACGTAGAGGAAGCGGAGGAGCTAGCGATGTGCTGGTGCGGGCGTCGGGAAGGCCCAGGGCGGCGAGGGATCGCCACAGAGAGAGAGAGAGAGAGAGAGAGAGAGAGAGAGAGAGAGAGAGAGAGAGAGAGGCGTTGGCGCTTGAGGAGAGCAGAGCACCCGTTTGCTTTGGTTTCGTTGGGCGGGGGGAGCGATCGGGCACCGCGTAAAGTGCGCCCTGCGGATTTAAGTTCGTAATGCGAACGTAACGCTGCAACATGCGGTGCGAACTTTAATCAATAAGTTCGGTAGCACCCGAACTTTACAGATTTTGGCGTTAAACTCCCAAAGTAGACCACTACGAATCCGTTAATTACAGATAACGATGATCTGAATGTTTCCGGCGCGAAAAAAATGGCGGGAAGAGAGCGGTGAAAAGTGTACCCAACATGGCGCCGGACGTCGCACTGGAACCGCCCGCGCTTTCGTGGCGGGCGACGCGGGTTGCGGTGGTGATGGAAGGGTGTAGAGGCGGTGGCGTCGCGCTCGACGGATTACTGGAAGCGTGTGCGCGCTCGCCTGTCACCCATGATTCTCTCCCTTCCACCCTTTCGAAACCTTCATTCAGCCCCCTCACGATTTGCGCTAGTGATGGTTCCACGTCTGCCACAATGCTATTATAATACTCAGTAAGAAGCGCTCTCTGCTCCAGGTGTCACTCTGTCGTTCTGTAGCATATGGCGCGCCTAAATGATCTTAGGACACCCGTTCGCCTGTCTGGTCGGGTCAGAGCCGTCACCGTGAATGACTCACTAGCACAGACGTTCAGCATGTGAGTCACGGGTTGACGCGACCAGCTCTGAGCCTAGCCGCCTGGAAATCGCAGGCGCTCTCGTCTTTTATCTCTCTCTCCATACAGAACGGCACAGTACTCGCCTCTTCCTCGCGTCTTCCTCCGACCTGGCCGAAGGGACGACTCCTTATAGTCCATCGCTACTGCACAGAGCTCTGTTGTTCCACTGACGTCGCTCTCTCCAAGCCGCTGCTCTCGCTTCTCATTCCTCAATCCGCCCTCTTCTTCCCAAGCGAAGAAGCCCCCGCTCTCTCCACTCGTCCGAGTCCCCCACCTCCTCCATCAACCATGGGCCAAGTCTGCTCGGGCGCCGGCGTCAGCAAGCACGTGTGCGTGCCGCG
>JAADYG010000796.1:0-14585 GCA_023338115.1 Phytopythium boreale | reverse complement strand
GTCTCCCTTCCCAAATTCGACACGGTAGTACAAATAAATTATGTCATTACATAATACACTTAGAAATCGTTTGGTAAAGCAATTTGTATGAAGCAGAAGTACACAAAAATATATCTCAACAGGATATTGGTTTAGAGTGGTATCGAATTTGGGAAGGGGGACTGTATTTTTACGCAAAATACGGTACCCTGGGCTGTTCTGTACCCCTTGGCGCCGCTGAAAGTACCCCCTCGTTCAACCGTCGAGCGGCTCGACCAGTCTCCATATTCCCGACCGCCCGTCAAAGCTGGAAGCTTTCTGTAAGCGAAGGCTGGGCTGTCGCCCGGCGCGCAATAAATAGCAAGAGATACGCGCTCTTCCCCCCGCCCGCTCCGCCCGCCGCTCCTCCCTCCTCTCCTCTCCTCCTCCCACCCCCAAAGTGACACCGATCCGACCCATCTGCCGGTATAAATAGCATGGAACTCGTCATGCACGTGGCCGACCTGGCGCACCCAGACGAATCGCGTCGCTTCCCGCAGGCGCGCGACTTTGACGACCTCGACGCACTCTGTGGCGCGACTCCCGAGTTCCAGGCCGTGACCAAGCCCGCGGTCCGGCGGCTGCGGCTCCTGGCCGGCCGGTTCGATGCCTCGCGGCTGCGCGCGCAGCTGGCGGCGCTCGTGCTGCTCGTGACGCTCGTGTACGACCTGCGCCAGTTCCTGACCAAGCAGAAGAGCAAGACGAACGTGCTGCGGCTTGCGACGGCGCGGCGCGTGGTCGAGGACCTCGAGGCGCTCCATGGGTACATTGACCAAGTCGCGCTCGCGCTCGACATCGACGCCAGCGAGTACGAGGACGCGGCACTGTCGCCGTCCGGGTGGAGGCATCGGCTGGACGCGGCCCGAGAGGCGATGCTCGACAAGCTGGACCTGCTGGCCGGCAACGCCGTCCACCTGATCGGCGGCCTCTCGCACGACGATATCCTCGCGGGCCTCGTGGTGCTCAAGTACGAAATCGACCACGAGGCGCACGCCAACTCGCCGCGCCAGCTCAAGATCGTCAAGAAGGCCGTCGGAACGATCGTCCGAACGTCCAAGGTCAGCGTACCGCGCATCCCGGCGTGGTTTGTGTCGCAGGACGACGTCGACGGCTGCCAGGCGATCGGCGTCGAGAACTGCTACAGGAGCTCCATCACGCCGCTCAACCGGCGCGAACACAACCAGCACGGAGCCCACGCAGGGGACGACGGCACGTGGAACCGGCAGATGCAGGTCGTGATCCGTAACATTGAGGCTGACCCGGGCAGCTTCGAGCAGAAGGAATTCCTCCGCGCGACGGAGACCTGGCTGCGGCTCAACCACGCCAATGTCGTGCGTCTCTGCGGCGGCTGCCACATCGGCAGCTCGCCGACGTCGCCGGCGTTTGTGGCGTACGAGGATGCCATCACGGCCTCGTTCGTGTCCTACTTCATCGACGGCGACGCCTCGAGTCGGCGGCGGCGGTTCTGGCGGCTCTTCTATCAGATCGCGTGCGGCGTCCAGTACCTGCACAGCCAAGGCATCAAGCACGGCGACTTGAAGTGCAGCAACCTCGTCGTTAGTGCTGACGGCACGGCCAAGGTGTGCGACTTTGTCGAGCGCGAGAGCACGCGCGCTCATGGCCGGCAATGCACGGAGCGCACCGTGCGCTGGAAGGCGCCCGAGTGCGTCGTCGCGAACGGGCCGGACCCGTCGTTCGAGGCTGACGTCTTCGCGCTCGGCCTCTGCTTGATTGAGGCGTGGATGGGCGAGACGCCGTACGGCATGCAGCCCGACGAGGAGATCGAGAGCCTGCTGCGGGACGGACACACCCAGGAGCGACCCGACGGACTGCCGGACAGCGTCTGGAGCGTCGTGGAGCGCCTGTGCGCGTTCGAACCGGCGCAGCGACCGACTATCAGCGCAGTTGTGGAGCTTTTCCGTGAACAAGCGGACCAGGAACAGCGAGAAGAGGAGGAGGAGGAGGAGGAGGCTGCTCGTGCGGCAAGCGCGTCGACGGACAGCATCGACGGTGCTTAGGCGACGGGATTACGGTCGCCTGAGGTGAAGAGTTGGCTGTGAGCTGTGAAAAGTGGCGTCATATGAGCCGAGCTGACTGGAGATGCGGCCACGGACTGTGAAATTGCGGCAGCGGCGGCTGTGTACTCGAGTGGCGCAAAGTGCCGTCTGGTGATTAACCGGCGGTGAGTTCATAAAATCTAAACGAGCGGGAATACGATAAAAAACAACTAAATAAACGTGTATGAACTTGCAAAGCTGCATCAGACCAACATCAGAATCGCTCGCGCAAATTCATTCAGTTGCTGCTGTTGTTAAAGCTACCGAGACCGGTTCCGTCCTCAAAATTGACTGGGATGAACAGTGGTGCAGCGTGACACTACTTGCGCATTGAGCTCACGAAACGCGACGTCTCCAGCTTTGACCTCGCCATCAACTCGAACAGCTCATCCGTCGACAGGTGGAACATGCGCCCATAACTTCCCCACTCTTCGTGTGAGAAAAGTACTCCATCGCCCCAAAGATGATGATCCTCATTTGAGGACCGGTGGAGATGCTGGTTGGAGGTGCTGTTGTATCGACGGCGCCGGACACCGACATTGCTGGATGGAGGTGCTGCTGTATCGACGGTGCCGGGCACACGGCCTTGAGCCCTTGGATACCAATCTAACGACGCCATCATCTTGACCAGCTCGCGTGCTGACGGTCGGTCGTCAGGATCGTAGGCGGTCATGCGCGACACGAGTTCCCACTCCTCGTCAGTGAAGCCGTCACATGGCCTTTCGACGCGAGCACCACTTATTTTCACCTCCTCCACCTCATCGTCCGAGAGTAGGCCGTACGGTATTTCACCGGTGACGGCCTCGATGACGCACAACCCAAGGGAAAACACGTCCGACATCCTGAAATCGCACGGTTGCGCGGTCTCTCGAAGCAGCTCGGGTGCCATCCAACGGCAAATGGGCTGCTGTTGCTCAAACTCTGATAGCCATCGCTGTTGCCCTTTATCTGGGAGTTTCACAACGCCGTCCTCGGTCAGCAAAATGCTGCAGCACTTCAGCCCGCCGTGCTCGACCCTTTCGTTGTGCATGTACTCCAATGCCTCCGCCACTTGACCGAATTTCCCCCACGGCTGGTCGCGGTTTTGCCCACCCGCGAAAAACTGCGCGAGGTTCCCACCGTCCGCGTTCTCAAAAACGAAGAACTTGGGCTTCGATGTGTGGTTTGCGCCGAACATCTCGATAATGTGTTGGTGGTGCAATCTCGACCAGACGGATACCTCGGGCAAACGCATCACCACCAATGAAGGCGGCCCAGGAGCGATCCAGCCTAATAGCTACGGGTCGTCGCTCCCCCGAGAAGACATTCACCCACTCACCGCGGTACGTGGTTGCAAAGCCATCTTCTTCAAGCACTGCATACCGGCCATACGTGATATCCTCCCTCGGGATGTACCAGGAGAATAATCTGTCAGGGGAGAGGTCGGAAATGAGCCCCCTGGATGCGATCGCTGGTTCTCTTAAGCACGTCGATCATGCAGGCTGAGGTGCCCAAACTGCTCGATGCAGCACTCGTGCCTCTCGCGCCGGCGGCTTTGTAGCCTGCGTGCGCATTGATCTCCGACTTCATCGTCTTGCAAACACGATCGAGGGTCGTACGATTCGGGATCTCGCCCACGAGCATCGCGGTGGACATGCCGCCCACCGTGTCCTGGAGCCACGTAAGGTGCTCCGTGCGGTCGGCGTCCCAGTGAAACAGCCAGCCAGCGGGTACTTCAGGGTCTTCGTCGATGCCAAGCTTCGCATAGATGTCGCTGATGCAACAGTGCACCTCGTAGACCCGCTTCACGAGCCACAAACTTGTCGCCACGCGATATAGCACAGCCGAGTACTGCATCTGCTTTTCCATGACCTTGTAGAAGTCGTCGAATGCTTTCATGAAGTCGGATTCGACGATACCGCGGTGCGTGGCGTCCGTGGCGCTTAGCACCAGTAGTAGCGCAGTAAAGCGCTCGTGCACGCGGCAGCACAGCTGCTTGATCCCTTGGCACTGCTTGCACATAGTTCCCATCTTCTCCAGTGACTTGAAGGTCGTTGCGGCATCAAAAAGCACTGGCGGCGCTCGGATGTCAGCGGTGTATGCGGGCTGTACGGATTCATGCGAGCGAATGAACTCCCGGATACGGCTGATAGTTGTCTCGAGGAGGCAGAACTTCTGAGGCGAACCGTTGGAGCTGATGGTCGGTGGCGTGGCTGCTGTATCGATGGCGCCGATCGCAGGGACCTTGAGCTCTTGGAGCATCACCGCGAGAATGTCCACAAGCCTGACGGTGTCGCCGATCTTGCCCATGAGCATCTCATCGGTCGACAGCTCAACTCTCTCCATGTACCAACGCTCGTGTTGGACGCGGTCAGCCTCCCAGTTGAGGCGCCACTCGCTCTCCAATTCAGGTTTTCGCTCCGCCCGAGCCTCGCGTACATCTCGGTAATGTGGCCTTGCACCTGCAACACACGGCTCATGAACCGCCGGCTCGTCGCCAGGCACTGAATCACTGGCGAGGAGTGCTGTTGCTCCGACAACGCGGCGCTGAAATCCTCGATCTTGTTAAGGAAGCCGAACTCGACGAGCCTTCGCTGCTCCGGCGCCAAACCACTCAGCAGAAGAAAGAGCTCTCGGAGGCGTCGATGAACGCGGCAACTGATTTGCTCGCTTCCTTGAAGACTTCGGCACTTCTGGCCCATCTTCGTGAGAGACGCTTCAATCGCCGTGGCGTTGAAGGCTTCTGGCAGGCTGCGCCTGTTCATCCCACCTCTCATAGCCAAAACCATGTCATTCCACGAAATGCCGGCCTGGCTGGTCTCACGCAAGCCACGGGATACCACGAAGTGATAAACCCCCGTGATGAGATCGAGTATCTCAGGCGACGCCGTAAGGTCGACGGCTGGTGCAGCTCCAGGTGCTCGGAGCGCGCGGACTTGGCGCTGCGTTGCCATGATCGACAACACTTCATCGAGCTCGAAAGGGTTGCCGATCTGGCCACGGTGTTTTCCCTGGCTTATGTCGTCGATGGCGTCATTGAACCAGGACTCTTGCTCCTTGCGGTCGGCGTTCCAGTTGCGACGCCAGTCGTTCGACAAGTCCAGTTCTTCAACTACTCCGAGCTGCTCGTAGATCGCGCCGATTCGGAAGTGCGCCTGGTAGACCTCGTACACTACGCGCAGGCTCGTCGCCAGCCGATGGAGCAGTTGCGAGTGGCGTATCTGGTACGCCATGGCCTTGTAGAAGTCCTCAACCGCGTTCAAGAAGGTTAATTCGCCGGCGCGCTGGCGATCGCCCTCGTCCATCGCGGCGAGTACTTGGAAGAGCGCGTCAAAGCGTTGGGGCACTCGAGAGCACAGGCTGCTGCCCCCATCGAGGCCCTGGCTCCTGTTTCTCATGGTTGTAAGCTTTTGTATGATCCGCTCAGCGTCGAATACCGGAGGTCTGGCTTGGCTGGCCGACATCTTGCACCACTGTTCTCGATACTTAGTCCGCGAGCACAGTTCGCACAACTACGTGCGCAGACTTGCCGAGCCGCACCAGCTACGCGGGCGCTTCCGCCAATTTGGGAGTGTGGCCGCGAGGGTTGAGAGTTGTCTACAGGAAAGGCACGCGCAGCGCTTGGACTGATGAAGCCTCGCTCGTTCAATGCGCCGGCACGACCGCGGCCTCCGCGAAGAAGCGCGGGCGGGAGATTGGTCGACACAGGTGGGGGAGGAAGATTCGAGTGATCGAGCTCGCACTTCTCAGGCTTTGTCGGCCCTGTCGAAACCGATGAGGAAGATGCTCGAATGAGGGAGGAGGAAGCGCCCAACACAGATAAAAAGACATGCGCCGCGCCGAGTTTGTTGCGTACTGCACACTACACTGTACAGTGCCCTGCGATCGTCTAGCGGAAGAGCAACACCCTGCGCGACACTTTTGCGACGGTCAGGCGTGTGAATGGAGGCGCTGGACACGCGGAGATTCTGATTTCGCTGTCCTGTGGAGCTCTCGCTGCATCCTTAGACGCGTTCAACAAGCAACATCCATTGTCAAGGTGTCGAATATGCGTTTTACATTTCGATATAGTGTAGCGTAGCGAGTGTCCATGTCTCAATGGGCTCCAATCAGTGGCCACACGCCACCACGCGCACTCGGGTGGAGCCTACGAAGGGGCACAACGCCCGCACTCTTCATAAAAACCATACTAGGGTCCTCACTGATGCATCGCCGACATGAGCAGCACCAGTTGGGCAGCGGTAGGGCGCTGGTCTGGATCGTTGTCGACCATGCTCGCCACGAGCGCCCACTCGCCGTCGGAGAACCCCAGCGGTCGGTTGACTGGGTCATGGCGCCGCTTGCTTTCAAACACATCCTTGTCGTCCATCGAGTCGAACGGGAGGTTGCCGGTGACGGCCTCGATGACACAGAGGCCCAGCGAGTAGACGTCGGCCTGGAGGTGGTTGATGCTCGCGTCAGTCTCCGTGAGCTCCTCGGGAGCCATATAGCGGGTCCCATGCTCCTTGGACCGCTTGCTCAGCGACTTGGACTGGTCGCGCACCACGGACAGCCCAAAGTCGCTCAGCTTGACGACGCCGTCCGCTGCCAGCAGGAGGTTGCTGCTCTTGATGCCTCCGTGCTGGACCTTGTTCTTGTGCAGGAAGGCGAGCCCTTCTGCTGCCATGTGGAACTTGGTCCACAGCAGCTCGCGGTTGCCGCCGTCCTGGAAAAAAGTGACCAGGTTGTAGTCGCTGGCGAGCTCGCACACGAAGAACCTCTTCTTGGCAACGTGGTTGGCGCCGTGCATCGTGAGGATGTTGGGGTGACACAGTCGCCACCAGGTGTTGAACTCCCGCGAGAACTCGGCGCCGCCGTCGCCCGTCTCGTCCATGATCTTGACCCCGACGGGCTCCTCGCTGCGCGTCCACGTGCCCTGGTAGAGTACCCCGAAGGAGCCTTCGCTGAACGAGGCGTTCAGGTCGAAGGTCACGTCCTCCTTGGGAATGTACCACGTGAAGATCTTGCCCGGGTCAACCGTTGGGTCCACAACCAGCGTCTCCAGGGTGCGCCTCATCAGGCCGATCATTTCGGGAGAGACAGGGCTGACCATTTCATGGTCTGGAGCGTCCATGTCGTGGTCGGGAGCCTCCATGTCGTGGTCTGCGGCGTCCATGTTGTGGGCGGGGGCGTCGTACACGGCCAGCTGGAGCTTGATCGTGGCGAGGAACTCGCGGATCTTGATGGGGTTCTCCCCCATTTGGGCGCGGAACCGCGGGGCGCTGAACTGGTCGGCCTCCTCGATGAGCCAGCGCACGAAGTCATTGTACTCTGCGGCCCAATGTCTGCACCAGGTGTCTGCCAGCTCGGGGACCTCGGCCAGCCCGAGCGCCTCGTAGATGCTGCTGATCCGCATGTGCATGTCGTGGACCTGGCCCACGAGCCGCTGGCCCGTCGCGATCCAGTAGAGCATCCACGGGTAGTGTACCTGCCAGCCGATCGCCTTGCGGTAGACGGCGACCGCGTCCGCAAACTTCTTCTCGACCGGCTGGCGCCGCGCGTCGTCCAGCTCGGCCAGCACGTCGCAGAGCGCGGCGAGCCGGTCGATGGGGCGCAGACACAGCGCTCGGTGGCCTCGAAGCTCCCGCTGCACCCTCTCGCGGGTTTTGTGAATCCTGACGCGGAGGTTGGCCGGGTCGAACACGCGGGGCTGTTCCGGAGCGCTCGCCATGACTTGTCACGCGTGTCTGTGGTCATGTTATCGAGGCGGTTTAGTATGTGGAAGGACCAGAGGGGGATAATAGGAGCGACTGACGTACCGGCTTCTAGTACAGTTGTGGTGTCGGGCGGTCCTTGTCGCGTGTGGCGCTTGTCGGTCTGATTCGGAAATGCCATATTGACACGGGCGGCCTTGTCGGTCGCGGATGCCACAGCCAGGGGGGAGAACGCGAAGGGGAGGCAGCGAGCGCTGTACAGTACTGCAGTATTCTATGCCGTTCTTCGCGTGCGTCTGCATGCAGGAGCGCACACATTGGGCAGCGCGTTCGCGGCGCGTGCGGCGCAAAGATCGCTCCTCCAGCTTTAATTTTGATTTGTGATATATTGGTTTAGTTCGATAAGTTTATTTCGTTTAGTTCAATATGTTTACTGTTAGTTGATTCTCTTATTGCTCGCATACAATTCCATTCTTTATCTTTGGTTTGCTATTATAAAAAGCGTTAAAATAAAATGGTACTGTACAAAAGCAAAAATAAACAAAAAAGTACTGTACCCGTCGGTTCGTATCAGTTTCAGCGCGATCTTTGTGGCCGATGGGTTCGCTTTTCATTTTGCTTTACGTACAGTACACAGTGGATGCGCCCCGTCCACGATTGAGGATGAATCGATACTGTAGTGTACGATGCGAGTACTATACTGAGCGGCACAGTGTATCGTACAGTACCAGTTAATCGCCACTTCAACTGCGGCGAGACTGCTCCCGCCACTGCTGGGACAACGCGGCTGCGCGACACTCAGGATCGCATGGGTACCCACCGGTTCTGGATACAGTACTGTACAACACACATCCGTCCCATCCTCTCATCCGCGAGCTCCGCAACAATCCGCTGCGGGTCTCCGTACTGTCAGCGACACGGCTCGCTGTGCGCGCCGGAGCGATAAATCATCCGATCATGCGCGTCGCGTGCTTGAATGAAAAAGGCGCTCGTCTCTTTTCCTTACCGCCGCTTCTTCCAAAATTCTGGGCATTGTGATGGCCAACTCGGGCGTGGCAACGTCGCGCTGAGCACGATTCGTGCTCAAAATACAGTCGGTCGTGACATGTAATCGGTGCCGTTCGAGCTGGTCCACCCGATGCTATTCACACTGCATGACCCTCTTTCAATTGAACACAGCAGGCGTTGATGCCCGCCCGCCCTCAACACAACGCAGCTCAGCACCAAACAACTGTCAGCAGGACTCACAAATGAATTGCACGAGAGTTACTTTCACGAGGCAATTCGACCAGTTTTTGACTCGCGAAGCGAACAATTAGAGATAGAGGTGGCACCTCGGCCGTGTGCTGTCTTGTACTCACGTCCACGGTTGTCACTGCGGGTCTGTTCACCCACCAGGGACACTCGGGTTCAGCGCCGCCATCAGACCGACGAGCTCCTTAGCGTACGGGCGGGCGTTCGGGTCGTTGGCAGTCATGCGCGCCACGAGTTTCCACTCCGAGTCGTTGAATTCTTTGTCCGGTCGCTCGATCGGGACGCCTCCCAGCTTCTTTTCAATCACCTCTTCGTCCCCGTCCGTTCCAAACGGGGTGACACCCGTCACCGCCTCGACGATGCACAACCCGAGCGAATACACGTCCGCCTTCTTGTAGTCCACCGGCGTCGCGCTCTGACAGAGCTGCTCGGGCGCCTTCCAGCGCGTCCGGTCGCTCTCGGCGCGCTTGCTGATCGATCGCGATTGGTCGCGCACGACCGCGAGCCCAAAATCCGAGAGCTTGACGACGCCGTTCGAAGTCATGAGTATGTTGTGGCACTTCAAGCCGCCGTGCTCGATTCCTTTGCTGTGAAGGTACTGGAGCGCTGCGGCGGCTTGGCCGAATTTGTCCCACAGAAGGTCGCGGTTCTTCGCGTCCTCGAAGAACTGCAAGAGGTTCCCGCCGTCCGCGTACTCGCAGACGAAGAACCGGGGACGGGAGGTGTGGTGCGCCCCGTGCATCTTGAGAATGTTTGGATGCTCGAGCGTCGACCAGACCGACAGCTCTCTCGAAAAGACTGCGTCGTCCGCGGGGATCTCTAGCTGCGACTCCAGGCGCTTGATAGCCACCTTGTCGTGGAAAGTGCCCGTATACACGTCGTCCCACGTGCCGCGGTAGAGTATCCCAAACGTGCCTTCCTCCACCGGGACCACTCCGCCGATCGCCACGGTCGACTTCTCGATGTACCATTTGTACATGTCGTGGGGCATGCAGATGCCCTTGTAGGTCTCGATGAGGTCCTGAACTCGAGTGATCAGGCCGAGCATCCCCGGCGACGCTGTTAGGTCGGCGGCAGGTACAGCATTTGGCGGTCGAGGCACGCGGACTTGACGCTGCGTTGTCATGATCGCCAGAACCTCCGCGAGCTTGACGGGGTTGTTGATCTGGCTGACGAGCGTTTGGTCGTCCATGTCCTCGATCGCAGCGCTGAACCAGCTCTCTTGCTCCTTGCGGTCGTCGTCCCAGTGCTCGCGCCAGCCGCTCGATAACTCCTGGGCTTCAACCACGCCGACGAGCTGCTCGTAGACCGAGTCGATGCGGCCGTGCGCCTGGTAGACCTCGTTGACGACGCGCAGACTCGTCGCCAGCCGATGCAGAATTTGCCAGTAGTGCTTCTGGTACGCCATGACCTTGTAGAAGGCCTCAAACGCGTTCAAGAAGGCTAGCTCGTCGGCGCGCTGGCGCTCGCCCGCGTCCATAGCAGCGAGTACTTCGAAGAGCGCGTCAAAGCGCTCGGGCACTCGAGAGCACAGGCTGCTGCTCCCTTTGAGCTCCTGGCTCCGTTCTCTCATCTTTTTGAGCTTCTCCGTGATCCGCTTGACGTCGAACACCGAGGGTTTGGCTTGTTTGGCCGGCATTTCGCTCTGCTGGGCTTTCAATTTCTGGCTAACGGATACGAGACAGACAGACAAGTTAGCGCATGCACGATGACAAGCGATTACAACGCGTTGCCGCCATCGATAGTTGTGGATGGATTCATGGTTCGGGCATACCGTTTCTGCTGTTGCTGCAGCGCGAGCGCACGCGTGGACTTGCCGGTTGTGGTCGGGTGAGGAGATTGAGAAGTGATTGGCGAATGGGACATAGCGAGAATCGAAGATCCGAAAGGGGCCGTCGAGGATCCGTGGTGAACGAGAGCAGCACGGTACGTGTTGTTGGAAGGATTTGACAAGGAGACGAAGACGCTTGAGGAGGAGGTTGATGCGCGGGAACCTTTGCAGGTCGACAGGGGGTAAATGACAGGCTCACTGTACAGAACTCAGTGCAGACGATCATGAACCCATTCGCCCATTTACATGCCATAACGGAAGCACAAAACTCTAGTGTGCGTTTTCTTTCTTTCTAAACCCACAAGTAGCTAAAACAAAGTTTTAAACGAAATCAGCATAAATGAACTTGACATAACTGTCGAAATTGTGTTCTCACTGCCCAACACGAAATAAAAGTAACGGGCATAAATAAAAATAAGAATTGCTATGATAAAACGATACAGCTCCATAAAAGAGTAAATTATTACTATATTTAGATGGATTTTCATTTTAGCAAAATATTATTTTCACAATTCTTCAACTACAGTACTGTATTTACATGTATGAAAGATCGTGGTACTGTACCGTAGCGTTGGGTAACATTTCAGAGCAGTCTCCTCTCGAGGCGCAGCTGCCCCTCCCTCTCCCTCCCACTGGTCGTCGTTCACAGGAAAATGGACCTTCATTACATTGCAGAACAGCTTCAAATGAATGCGAGCTGACCGCAAACCATCAGTCTTGGTCTGTCTACCCAAATATATTTGCCAAACCATGTACCCACGTTGCATGCGCCATAGCACACATGCGGACTCACCAGATCTTGCTTGGAACCCTTGACTCCACGTCGTCGCCTACTGAGGAGCGTCGCTCTCTCAACGATCAGCAACGAGCTCCATCAACGACCCGCAACAAACTCCATCGACGATCTACGACGAACTTCACCGACAATCCGCCGCCACTAATGATCCGATGCCTGGTGATGCTGGTGGCACACGTGACCGTCAAGGAGCCCGACGACGCTGCCAAGAAGTCAAGCAGAAATAACGCCATCACTAGTTCTCCACCCGAGCTTGAAACTTGCCGCTCGTGCTCCAACAATTGCGCTCTCACCGCTCTCCATGCACGCGAAAGCGCGCTCCGCTCCAAATTCCCCCCGCCTCTCTTTCCCAATGAACCTCGACGGGTCATGGAGGCAGTCTTTCGAGACTGCCCGCGATCTCAAAGCGCCGAACAGACACACCACTCCGACCATGGTGTGTTGCGGCACAAGCTCGTCCCCGAGCTACTCAATCAGTGTGCTCCTCCGCTGTTGCGGTCCCCAATGCCCAGCACATGACGATCTTCCTTCCACCACTGATTCACGGAGCCGCTCTCAAAGTGGAGCACGATCCATAGGCGCAGTCCCAGTCCCAGGCCACCGCTGATTCACGGAGGCGCTTTCAGAGCGGAGCAAAATCTATAGGCGCAGTCCCAGTCCCAGTCCTCCGAAGCCTCCTTCCTCCTCTTGCAAGGTGGCGTACGCAGAGAGTGCTTACCCTCAGGACAAGTGCAGGCCCTGCGCGTCACTTTCGTCGATGTCCACGTCGACCGATCTGCACATCCGAAAAGGTAGGCGTCTGCGGTGCTTGTCACAAATGCCGCCGCTGTTGCTGCGGCTTTCGAGTCGCCTCAACTCCCGGTCCGACAGGTCAAAATGGGGTGAGGGCGAACGCGCGAGCTCGCTGAGCTTGCGAATGACGTCGTTCAACGGAGTCCGCACGTCCGGGTTGGACGCAACCATGCCATCAATCAAAGCCTGCGCATCTGCGCTCAGTCCTTGCACGCGAAGCCCCTTCCGCGCCAGCTCATCGACCGTCGGCACCACAAAGTTGTCTACGATCGCGTCCACAATGCACAGCGCGAGCGAGAACACGTCGGCCTGGTACGACGGCCGTTTCCGGTACGACTGGAACTCGGGGGCGCGCCACTTCATCAGGTCCAGTCTATTCTTGTGCTGGATTTTCAGGTTCTGCAGCGTCACCATGCCACCACCAAAGTCCGTCACCTTGGCCTTGCCGTCCGCGCCAATGAGGATGTTCGACGGCTTCAGGTTGCCGTGCACGATCTGGTGCTGCTCCCGCATAAACTGGAGCCCGAGAGCCGCTTCGAGCGCCTTGGTAAACAGCTCGCGGCGGTGGCCACCGTCGCGCTTCACATACTCCCGCAGCGTGTCGTGCTTGGCGTCCTCGAGCACCAGCAGAGTCGGCGAGCTGCAGTGCGAAGCGGACAGCAGCTTCACGACGTGCGGACAGTCGATCGCGTACCAAATCTCGACTTCCCGTCGGAACGCGTCAATGCCCTCCGAGTCCAGCTCGATCCACTTCGCCACGACGTCCACGACGGCTCCGTCATGGTGCCGGTCGGCCCACCGAGCGCGGTTGGCTGTACCCAACCCAGTGCTGCGCAGTTGCTTGGTGTCTTCCGACACTATCAGATACGGCGGACTGTACCAGTTCGGGATCTTTGTCACGCGACCGTTGGACGAGCGTACGATGCTGAAGAAGACGGCCTTCATGGACGCCACGTGCGTCTTGGAGTTGCGCGGCGGCGGGTAGAAGTCGATCTCGAACTTCATTAATGTCAGCGCCTCCATGGCTTCGTGACCCTTGATGTTGCGTGCGAACGGCATCGTCGACCGCTTGGCAACGACCGACAGCTCAGCCTCTTCCTTATCACGCGCATCCACCAGCTTGACGCGCCACGCTTGGTAGCCTAGCACCGCGAGGTCTCCTGCCTCTGTTTTGCTCTGAAGATCGGCGAGCTCTACGACGCGGTCCAGGTCCCCAAGCAGCGCATCGAGGCACTCGAACATTCTGCGGATGAATGCGATCCGAAACACGGTGACCGTGGTCTTGGAAAAGGTGACGCGGAACGCAAAGAACGCGTCGACCGTCGCCAGAAGCAGAGCCAGCGCCGTCGCCATCGGACTGTCCACTGAGCCATCGTTTGAGTCGCTGCTTCCCCTGCGCTTCCCGAACGAACCACCCGGTCGGCGATGGCCGTGGGTGTGTGAAGATGGCGCTGCTCGTGCTGCTGAGGCGGCGGCGGCGCTTGCGGACCGGGTGAACGGCCCCCTCGGCCGCTGGTACGACGCTTCCGTAGCCTTGAACCGCTCGACGACCGCGATCGTCACGTCGAGGAAGAGCAGCACCATGCGATCGTGCTGGGGGACGCGGGGACGCTCGGCCGCAAGCTTTTCCATGCAGGCGGCAAGCCGATCGATCGGGGACCGGGGAGCGGAAGTTGACGCGGTGGACGACATGGCGGCGACTCGGGGAATGAGCCAGGATAGGAAGACTTCCGAAGAAAGGGAGCCCTCTCGCACGCCATTTTGATTGTGCACTGTATAAAAGAGATTCACATCCCCCGTTACCTTTCTTTCTCACCATACTTCATTATTAACACTAATACTGGTGTCCAGTGCGGTAAACCTATTTTAGGCTTCGATAGTTAAATTTACTATGGCCGTGTTCGTTGACGCCATAATTCATCGATATACGCCTTTTCCCAGATCAGAAATACGGTAATCTGAGGGAAAGGCAACTCATAATTTCTTTTGCCATAATACTTTGCGGTTCAGTACAGTCTACCCTCTGTTTTCTACGAGAGTGGTATTTATAAAGAACAAGAGGTATTCGGGCAAATGCGCCCACAGCAACAAGTCATTTGTACTGATTTAAAGCGAATTCACTCTTCCGTTTAAGGTTTTTGCTTTTATTTAACTCA
Source organism: Phytopythium boreale (assembly GCA_023338115.1). Taxonomy (NCBI): domain Eukaryota; phylum Oomycota; class Peronosporomycetes; order Pythiales; family Pythiaceae; genus Phytopythium; species Phytopythium boreale. The sequence continues at coordinate 9 of JAADYG010000796.1, read as the reverse complement.
ATCGATAAG
>JAADYG010000795.1:0-14609 GCA_023338115.1 Phytopythium boreale | reverse complement strand
ATTCGAGAATATTCGTAAAGGACGTAAAAAGACGTAAAAACAACGCGGTTTTTACGATAAAAAACGCCGAAACTGTCAGCTCGTCTATATTTTTGCTTCAAAATTTTGCACCCACTTTTGATAAATTTTGAATTTTGAATATAGAATGGCGCGAAATGGGGCAGGTGGTATATCAATCGTCTTGGTTTTTTACGGGCTTTCTTCTCATATAACTCTTTTTGCAAAACGATTTATGACAGATTCGGACCCGACCTCGTTTATACTTCTGCGCAGGACTGTACGTCCACTTTCATACATTCAGTGTACCCAATGGGCCAACCTGTCGACCACTTGGTTCTTCCACACAATCGTCAACAGTGCGAGGCGCAATCGGGAACGAGGGGCCAGAGCGTTGGACGCGCGCGGGAAGGCGGCCAGGCCAGCACACGGGCGGCCGAACTCACGCTCCGACCTAGATCGCCAGTGTTGTGTGACGCAACTTGTGTCCTCCCTCTCCTTCCTTCCTCCCATCCGAACGTCACTTTCGGACTCGCCACCCACCTTCACATTTGAGGTCCTCCTCGAATCAAGGAGTACAGTATCAACAGCTGAGACCTCTCCTCACCCCTACCATACCTTACGACCGAAGAAGCGATGGAGGACGCGCTGGTGCTGGCCGACTGGCGCGACCGCGGAGACGAGCAGCGGGCATGGAGCATGGACTGGTCGGCGGAGACGCTGCCGGAGCTGTCGGACGACCTGGCGGCGGCGCTGCTCGAGGCCGTCGACTGCCCCTTGCTGGCGGAGGAAGTCCCAATTCCTGCTGTCGACCTCATTGACGATCACGAACCCGTGGGGTTTGACAACTACTCAGAGATGAAGGTCGAGTCCGTCGTCCCCGAGCCTGAGGTGGGAATACCGCCGGTCGTGGAGGACGTGGGCGCGATGAGCGATAGCAACTGCAGCCAGTCGCGGAAACCAGTGCAAGACGAGAGGGAGCAGAAGCGCAAGCTCGCCAACCAGCGCAAGTACTCCAAGAAGCAGGCCCGGCGACGCGCGCTGCAGGAGCAAGCGGCCGCGCTCGAGAAGGAGGTCAAGGCGCTCGTGGCCGCCAACAATGCGCAGGGCTCATCCTCCGCAGTGCACGAGTTCATCCGCTCGGTGGTAATAGGTATGAAGGCGCCTCGTGGCCGCGCCGAGCTGGAGAAGTTCCTCCGCACGGCGCTGCGTGCCAAGATGCTGCTCAAAGAGGAGAATGCGGCGCTGCGGCGCCAGTTCATGGCGAGCGCGCAGCTGCACCTGCGCCTCGGCGACCTGCTCTTCGCGGAGCACACGCTGTGCATGGCGCACTCGTCCTACTTTGCCATCCTCAAGCCATTGACGCCGGACCGGTGCCTCGAGAAGCACGCCGAGGTCGAGCCGGTCGTCACCTCCGTGACCGGGTTAACGTCCTCGTCGACGTCGGCGGCCATGGGCACGGTGTGCGGCTGGCGAGAGGACCGGGCCGTGGACGGCAGCAAGTTCCGCTTCCTGCTGCGCAAGACGTTCCGTCGCTGCCGCGCGCGCGACGTGTGCGACCAGACGTTCGCGTTCCTGCTGGACCCGGCCGTGCTCTCGCGCTTCTACTCGGAGAGCCTGAGCGTGCGGCTGCGCATCATGCAGCGCGTGGACGAGGACAACGTCGTCTTCTTCGAGGAACTCGTGCTCGTCAACACGCCCACCATGCGCGTGGTCAGCAAGTCGATCCTGCTCATGTCGCGCATCCCGATCGCGAACGGCGGCTTCCGCATCTGCATGCGCTGTCTGGACGCGGATGAGCTACCGATGAAGGTTCGCGGCGAGGAAGGAGAGACGACAGCGCCCAAGGCGGCCGCACCCATCGGCGGCGTGGTCGAGGAGATGTGGAAGAGCCGCATCTGGTGGATCCAGATTGACGAGGACGGCGAGGAGGACTGCGTCGTGTCGTACGCGGGCATCGTGCCCATCTCGGGCTCGACGGTCTGGTTCCTCATGGGCGAGGTGCTCGTGAACGCCATCCGCTGGGAGCTCAAGATGAAGGGCTCGCCCTTCGGTCTGCGCGCCTGAGCGAACGACCGGCGCCAGCACGCGACGGCTTTGAGCGTCGCTTGACTGCGTGTAAGACCAAGGCAACGTGCTCTGGACACTTTGAGTCCACGAAGGAGACAGTGGAGGGCACATGCCACATCTTGCCGAGACTCAGCGGCTGAAGACAGACGCAGTGTAGTCGGAGTGATGGATCGCGCCGAAACCAACGTTCGCTTGGACGTCGTCACGCGGATTCGTGCCAGCCAGACCAAAGAATGCGCTGTTCGCACCATGAATCACGTACAGCCACTAGGTCATCGTTGCTCAGTGGCTGTGAGGAGGCAAGAAAGCTGAGAGCTTCCGTTTAAAATACAAACAGCGCACGTGTATTCACGACTCTCAATCATCGTAGCTCTCGTTCGGCTCGTACTTGTGTCGTGCCGTCACATACGCCGCTCCATGGGGGAAGGCGAGGTAGGCGCGCACGCCGGGGACGCAGTGGATAGAATCGCGGAGCTCGACACCGGCGCGGGCATGGATCTCGGATGGCAGCTCCACGATGTTGAAGACCTTCCCGTCGATCCACTCCATGCGCGTCGACTTGATCGCTTGCGCCTCGCCTGGACGTAGGCACCCCACTCCGACGCGAGGTGGTCGAGCGCGAGGAGCTGCGACATCGCCTGCCACGGCCAGTTGAGCGCGTCAACGGCGCGGTTGATATGGGCAACCGCCATGTCTTGCCGTCGCTCGCACACCTGGACTGCCTGCGGTTTGCGCGCTGTTCCCGCCGTTCGTGTGTAGCGCCGTCCCGTGCCCTCGCCGGCCCCGAGCTCTACGATTCTATCCGCCGCGCTCCAGGCGACTTACGCGCCCCCACCTCGAGCATGCATGGGGCGGCGTGCGCTGTTGTGTGAGTGACGGGGGAAAGCGCTGGGTTGTAATGACGTCGCCAGATTTTGTGGAGCTGTAGCCGTCAGTACCGGTATATTGGACGCACCAACGCAGTCATTCCACTGCTAGGTGTCGCTACAGAGAGAAAAACGCTCTTGCAAGTCATCGTTACATCTCACCGGTTCATTTATACGGAGCACTTACTCGCTTCACATGGGACGACCCGCGTTTCTCTATGGCTGTGGCTGGTTCGTTCCTGTGTGGCTGGTGCTACCCGAAGTGCATGGCCATCTCGGCGAGCGTCATGCTCTTCTTCTTCTGCTTCTTCTTGCTGCCTCCGCCCGTGTTGCCGTTCGACTGCGTCGACGTCCGGTTGTGCACGATCGATTGCACGTGGTCGTCCCACGTCGCGCGCGTGACGGCCTGGACGCCGACAGGCTTGCCCGCCTTCGGCAGGTCCGGGAAGTCGCTCTTGGTCGCTTTGAATGATCCTGACGGGGCCGAACCGGGGCGCGCAGCGCCCGCCACCGAGTTCGCGTACGATGCGGACGGCGTTGGCGATGTGGACACACTCAGCGCTGCGAACGAATCGATCGGCGCTGTCTGGATCTTGGTGGTGACAGGTGTGGCGCCAACTGCAGGGGCCGCGGCCGCAACGGGTGCTTGCCAGCTCGTCGAGGAGTGCCACACCGTCTTGGGCTTATCATCGCGCCCCAGGATATCACGCGTGTTGGTGTTGTGCACAATCACGGCCGGTCCGCGCCCATTCGACTTGCCCGACGCTGATCCAAGACCCGCGTCCTTCAGAGCGCTTGACCAGCCTGAGTGCGACGGCGACGGCGTCTTCTTGTTGTTAGTGGGCGCTGCAGCCTTCGCCGCCTTGGGGGTCGCCTTCTTCTGCTTGTTCTTCTTGGAGCTCGAGTCTTGGAAGCCCTCCGACTTCGCCGCCGCCTTGGTGGCTTGCTTGTGGTACGCGAGGAACTTGTTGACCTGCTCCCTGTCTGGGAACAGTCGCATTAGCCTCAAGAAGAGCTTCTCAAAGTCTTCCGGAGAGAATAGGTCACGCATCTTGGCGTAAAATGCTGGCAGGTCCGCCTCGCCCTCCCGGAATGCCTTGCAGTCCTCACGGAAGACCTCGTACTTGGCGTTACTACCCAAGATCTGACCAATCTTGAGCACGATCGCACTCTTCGACTGCTCCGCGCCTGCAGACGGGCCCTTGTCTTCGTAGTCGTCCTCTTCTTCTTCGTAGCTCTCCTCTTCAGCTGCAGCCTTCTCTTCATACTCGTCAGCAGCTGCAGCGGCTGGAGCTGGGCGTGCGTTAGAGGTGGTTGCTGCTCCGCCTCCACCTCCACCTCCACCCTTCTTTCCTTTTTTGTTCTTCTTGGCAGGCTTGACGAATCTCATCAGCGGGTTGTTCGCTCCCAGCGCGGCAGCGGCTGATGCGAGCTCGGGATACTCCCAGTTATTGCTATTGTCGAGATGAGCCTGGAGCGCCAGCGACGGCGGCGGCACGAGCGCATTGCGGAACGCCGACGGACCACCTCGCCCTCCTCGCGCGCCGGATCCTGCTGACGAAGATTGCAACGCTGGGAAGTCCTCCGTTCGCGGATGGCGCGCAGTCGAGTGGTTTTCCCAAAAGAGCGAGCCAGAATTCGCCCCGCCGCTCTCCGAAAGCGACGGGAAGTCCGCCACGTTGATCACGTTGGGGTCGCTGGCGCCAGAGTAGCCCGCGTTCCGCCCGTACTGGTCGTACGGGTCGTCCGTGTTGTCGTCGGACGCGCGGCGGATCTTGAAATGCACGTCGATCTTGCGGCTCGTCTTGATGTGCGGGTGCTCCATGGCCATGTGGCCCTGCAGGTCAATGTGGGACTTGAACACGACGAACTTCTTGGAAAGACACACGGGCTCCTCGCACAAAAAGTGGTCGGCGCGGAAGTGGTTCTCGAGGTCCGGGTAGTTCTTGTAGTACCGGTTCTCGATATGCATCGAGTGGAGGCAGATGTCGCACTCAAAGTGGTTCTTGTGCAGGTGCTCGTACAGCTCGGGGTTCGAGTAGAACCGCGAGAAGCAAAAGTCGCAGCGCGGGTGGCCCGTGAAGCCCTCCTTGGGCTCTCCGCGCATGTTATGGCGCTTGAGCTGCTCCTTGGTGAACAGTGTGTGCTCGCCCAGGAAAATCTTCTTGAACTCGAGGCAAATGCCGCAGAACTGCAGCTGGTGCACGTCCAGCACGTGCGTCTTGAGCGCCTGCACGGTGGCGAACTTCTTGCCGCACTTCTTGCAGATGGGGTCGCGCAGCTTGCGCACGTGCGAGTGGTAGTCCTCCTTGATGAAGAACATGGACGAGGCCTCGTCGAACACGTGCGTGGGGCCGATGTTGTCGTCGCCCCAGTCCTGGAATGACTCGAACGTGTCGCTCTCGCGCTCGACGCAGATGACGCGCGGCAGCTCCGTCTTGCACATGGCGCAGCTGATCGAGCCCATGAGCTGACGCATGCGCAGCGCGCACACGCTGCAGCAGCCCGTGTGCCCGCACGCGCCCACCGTGTGGAAGCGCGTCGCGTTGTCGATCGCGTTGCAGCACAGGATGCAGGTCGGCATGGACGCCTTGCGCGACACAGGGCCCCTGCGGCTGCCGCTCGCCGTGCTGCTCGCCACGCTCCCGCTGCTCATCTTGCGCTCCATTTTCCTTCGTCGTCGACGCACTGCGAGAGCCAAGTAGTTCGTATCCTGTCGCCCCGAGAAAGAACGTCGATGTGCGCGGGTGGGAAGGAAGTTCCGATAGTGAAGCAGGGAAAACGAAAGGGGAGGGAAGGCTGGAAGGAGGAAGAGTGAACAGTACCGTTGCGAGTTGGGATATGGCAACGTGAAGCGACCCTCAAGCAACAACTTGGTGACGCACCCCTTGGGACATCTACAAGACCGTCACTCATCGTTTGTTGAGTGATGGTCGATACGGTTGAAAAAGTCCGCAACAACAAATTGTTGAGTCTCTTGGGGTACACTCTGCTTCAACCTGGATGAGCCGATGCCAATGGCCATTGTGGTGTTCTTGTGCATGTTTATTGATATACTCGGCAGCTATTTCCACGTTGAATCGAGTGTTTCCTCATTGACAATGGATGCAAGAACGTATTGGTTGGCTCTCCTGTTGCACTTTGGCGCGACATGTCAGGGCGAAAGCGGCGCTGCGTCAGTCAGCCCGGCGCGTTTCTCGTCGCCTAGCGGGGCGCGTCTACTACGACCGCAGCTTGAGGAACGTGCGCTTGAGCACGCGCGCCTATCGTCATCCCACCAGCACGCACGATGGTTAGTCTGTTGACACTCGAGAAACGGAGCAAACCGGGGGCGTGCCGCACCTCGTAGCTGACGGTGCGCGGCGCGTCGTTGTCGGCGGCGCTCGGGTCGGCCAGCGCGCCGGTCGTCGTGGTGGTCAGGATGTCCTTGCCGTGCTGGTCGACGCCGTCCAGGAACTCGAGGATGTCGTCCATGGTGGAGTCGCGGATCGTCGTCATGTGCTTGGCGAGCGTCAGCGCGAGCCCGAGGAAGCAGCGCTTGGCGTAGAACCACGTGTCCGGCCCGAGCTTGCGGTGGTACGGCTCCATGCTCTTCATCACGCGGCAGATACCAAAGTCGTAGTTGTTCTGTGGTGGAGGAGGAGAGTGTGAGTCGGTTAGCTCGCTCAGCGTCAGTGGCAGTGGCGATCAATCCACGTACCTTGGAGCAGTAAAGCGTGCCGATCACGAGGTTGACGATGCACAGGTGGAAGAGGCGCTTATCCGGGTCGCGGCTCGACTCCTCCTCCTCCTCACGCTCGATGGAGCGCAGCAGCTCCTCAGCCTTCTCGTTGTCCGTGTTCATGACGTAGCACACGCACAGGTTGGCCAGGATGATGGCCTGCACGTCCAGCAGGTTGTCCTGGTGCTTCTTCACGAACGGCTCGTAGTACTGGATGGCTTGCTCGTACTTGTTGCCCTGCATGAAGAAGACGTGCGCGACGTTGAGCTTCCAGGCCTCGTGCTCGGAACAGAACTCGGCCGTCTGCCGGAAGATCTTCTCCACCTGCGTGTAGTTGCCGCGCTCCCAGTAGATGTTGGCCTGCGCCATGAGCACGGGCATGAAGTCCTCGAGCGCGTCGTCGTACGCCTTGAGCACCGACTTGATGTCGTCGTTGTTCTGCGCCAGCCGCGCGTCCTGGATCTTCTTGGTCAGCTTGCGCAGCGCCTCGACGTGCTTGGTCGCCAGCGCGTCGTACTTGCGGTACGCGTCCTCGGGCGACGTCTGCAGCGTCACGGTCGCGTCCATGAACTCATACACGTCGCACGTGAGCAGCTGGAACGTCAGGTGCGCGTTCTCGGCCAGCACGTCCGCCATGAGGTCGTAGAAGCCGTGCTTGGTGTACAGCACCAGCAGGTTGGGGAACGTCTCGACGGGGAACGGCGGGTGCTGCAGCAGAAAGTTGAGCTTCTTGAAGCCTCCGTTCGGGTCCACGTCCATGTTCATGAGCGCAAAGTTGTGCAGCGAGACCGGGTCCAACTCCTCTTCTTGGCGCGGCGGCATGTCCAACAGCGCGTCGCGCGCGCCCTTGGCGTTCTTCATCTCGAACTCGATCGCCGCCTTGAGGTTGAACGCCTCCACCAGCGCCGTCTCGCGCAGCACGGTCGAGTTGCCGACCGACTTGACGTCACTCGTACTTGTGGCCGAGCCATTGGCGCTCGCAGCGGCCTCGCTCTTGCTGCCGACGCTCAGCTCCGGGTGGTCGCGCACTCCCTTCTCGATGATCTCGGCGAGCTGCCGCATGGCGTTGCCGTACTGCTTCTGCCGGAAGAAGCAGAGCGCTATGTTGTAGGCCAGGTCGGGCTGGTACCCGAGGATGTTGAGCGCGTCCGCGAACTTGCCGCGCGCCGACTCGAAGCGGCCTTCCTTGTACTCGATGGCGCCCTCGAACACGATCGTGGTCGGGTCGTCCGCCGCGCACTGCTCCAGCACGGACCGCGTAGCTGTCACGTCGTTCTGCTCGTAGTACGACGCCGTGCGCAGCAGGTTGACGCGCGACGCGTACTGGTCGCCCTCGAGCTGGCTGGCGCGCCGAGAGGCCGCGTCGTACTGGCCGGCCTTGTACAGCGACTGCGCCAGGTAGAGCTGGTAGTCGTCCACCTCCGGGTAGCTCTGGCACAGCTGCTCGTACATGGCGACGGCCAGGGGGAACTGCTGCAGGTGGTAGTAGCAGTACCCGAGCAGCGACAGCGCCGCGCGGCTGTGCGGGTGCGTCTCGAGCTCGATCTGCAGCACGCGCACCGCTTCGTCGTACTTTTGGTCGCGGATGTAGCCATAGATGGTCGCCGTGTAGCTGCTGCCGGCGCCGTCCTGCGCCTGGAACATGGCCATCTCGGGAGAGCCTAGGGCGGTGAAGATGGAGAGAAACAAGGGCCTTTGCTCGTTGTGTCTTTGCTTGCACGGCGAGCGGCTGCGGGTCGGTGAGGCGCGCGACGGTTCGGGCAGAGGCGTCGGTGACTGCCGGTGACCCTTGCTGGTTGTTCGTGAGTGGGTGTTGCTCCGATTTAGTATCTCTGGGGACAACATGGCTAGACATCGGCGACGCAACGTGACGCTAGCTGCGTTGGTCGTCGGGTGTATGCTTTCTTCAATTACATTCAGGCGGCAATGGGCTTCCGTCGAGCGTGCGATGGACTCCACAGTCGTGAGACTTGCCGGCACAACAACAAACGGCAAACCTCAAGCGGTTCGTCCAGCTTAGCTGATGCCCAGGTGCGCCATGATCTTGTCCAGCTTGCTCTCGATCGACGCGAGTCGCTCCTCGAGCGCCGCATTTGACGCAGCACTCTCGTGCACGGACGTACGAGGCGTCGACGGCGCGGAATGCGAAAACGCAGGCGATGAGGACGGCGCCGGGCTCGGCCGCGCCCCGCCCGCGCTTCCTCCTCCTCCTCCTCCGCCGCCGCCGCCGCCAGCGCGTCGAGCTGCTGCCTCGCGGTTCTTGCGCATAATCTCCGCGAACCCGCCGTTGCTGCTGCTGCCATTGCTGCTACTGCCGTTTGCGCCGGCGCTGCTGCTGGCGCTGTTTTCGCGACTAACTGTCGAGTTCGGCGTCTTTCTGAGGTTCCCGCCGGACTTGATAGCCGCGAGCATAGCGCCCATGCCGCCGCCGCCTCCTCCGCCTCCGCCTCCGCCTCCTAGTGGAGCAGAAGACGCGCCAGTGTCTCCACCGCTGCCCCCACCGCCACTTCCACCCCTATACCATCAAGACAACAAGCGGTTCGCCATGCTAATGAGTCCCAATCCGTTCACAAGACGCACCACTCGGAGCTCGCACTTACTTAACGGCGTCCAGCGGCGACGACTCGCGCGTGACCACCTTCTTGAGCTTGGCGCCCTGCTGGATCTGCGCCAGCAGACCCGAGCGCGCGCCGCCGGCCGCGGGCACGGGCGTCGATGCCGCCGCGCCAGAGGAGCCGGCCGAGGAAGAAGAGCCCCCTGTCGACTTACTGTGTTTGGGGGGCGTCTTTCCGGACGAGGACTTGGGCTTCGTCCATGTCGTCTCCTTGGTCTGCGGGTTGTAGTAGTACTCCTAGACGATGGGGCTCATAACGCGACGTGAGCGGGGAACCAGGAGCGGCGGAGCGCATGAGGGGACGCGCGTTGAGCAGGGGAAGGACGCGGAGCGGCTTACCTTGCCGTCCTTGGTCTTGTACGCGACCCACGGCGACGGGAGCGTCATGGTCACTAGCGCTTCTTCCCGCAGGGACTTCACCTTCGACGTGCGCTTTTCTGTATACCGCGCTTCACTATCCGACCGAAAGCATCAACATCTGCAGGTTGACGACCTCCATAACTGTTGTTTTCTGTTAAGTATCAGGATATAGATACAAACTCAGCAAAATCGGTTAAGAACTTGTGTAGCATGTCACATATTCGGACTTTAGCGGCAGAAGCCAGTACGCAGCAACTTCAACCACCGAAAGGACGACGAGTCGCGTCGTGAACCCCTCACATTAAGTATCAATTGTCAATAGAACGAGGCGGTAAGGAAAGGATGCAGCTTGGCGACGCGGGCGACCGCCCGCGGCGGCTCTCGAGCGCCGTGCTGGACTCCTTTTGCGCCGGCGTCCCCGAGCGCGTGGAGGACAAGCTGTTCGTGAATCGGCGCGGCGCTCCGGCGTCCAACGGCAGCCCCATGACGAGCGCGAGGGGAGGGGAGCAGACCGAGTGGAGCGCCAACCACCTGCGGCTGCTGTACCTGCTGTCGCGGTTCGCCTTGTACCCGTCGTCGACGGACGACGAGGAGAAGTGGCTGCGCAATCTGCCGCTGCTCGTGATGGTGTACGAGGCGATCGTGCACGGCATCCTCGACTACGACTACTCGCCCGTGTGCACCAACATCGTCAAGAACGGCCAGTCGCGCCGCATCTGGATGAGCATTAGCCAGGACGCGCGCGCCGCCATCGACGACCTGCGCGAGCACGACCTGATCAAGGCGCTCAAGACGTGCAGCGAGGACTTCCAGCCGTCCACGGCCTACCAGGTCACGCCCGCGGGCATGGCGCTGCTGGAGACCTTCCCGACGCACGAGCGCAAGAGCATCGACATGTTCCTGTCCAGCACGACCAGAAACAAGCACGACCTCATCTCGGCGCGCTCGGGTCTCGTGCTTTTTGACAACGAGCTGCTCAGCATCACGTTCGACGTGGACGACGGCAAGTTCCGCTTCGTGCGGAACGACGGGTCGGTCTTCATCTCGCGGGTGACGGACATTGAGGAGGTATCGTATGTTTCGAGTCCGTACCTGCCGCGCTGCCTCGTGCGCAACGACGCCCCGTTCTCGTCCAACGCGTCCCAGGCGGACAAGTGCAAGCAGGGGGTCAACGCCATCAAGGACGAGCTGTCGTTCGCCATCGTGCTCGAGAACGTGCGCGTCATGGTCGGCGAGTGGATCCCGTTCGGCCCGAACCAGATCGTGTCGCTGAACGTCCGGCTGGGATCGCTGGAGCGGTGTCAAGGAGGGCTCTTCACCTCGGAGCTGGACGACGCGCCCACCAGCACGTGCTTGGACATCCAGCCGGGGCTGACCAAGATCGCGGTCGTGGACTTTGAGTTCGACTCGTTCACCAACTTTGAGGCCGACATCCACATGCCGCACGAGCAAGGCATCGTCCAGATCGAGAGCTTCGGCATGCACGTGAACGGCGACGGCACCATCATCTACGGGATGTACATCGAAGGCATCCAGGACCGGCCCGCCGACTTTATCTGTGTCGACCACGTCTCGAGGCTGTTAGTGGATATTGATCTCGACTCGTCCAAGATCCTGAACGACCTGCTGTCCCCACACCAGCGGAGCCTGATGGACATGCTGTTTATGAGCGACGCGCGCTCACGCAACAAGCTCTCGCTCTTGACGGCCAGCGGCATCTCGCCCAAGCTGCCGGCGAGAGACTACCTGGACCGAGGCGAGAAGGAGAACGAGCTCAAGCAGATCCTGGGCGAGATGCACGCCGTCTACGACCTGAGCTGCGACGACAAGATCTTGATCGGGCGAGAAGGGATGCTGCTGATCGGGCCGAACGCGAACCAGCACGAGCCGCTCATCGTCGCGCACATTGCGCTGCTGTCGCGGGAGCTCTTCATCCGGTTCTTCTTCAAGCGGACGTTCATCCTCGGCGGCATCCTGAGTAGGGCGAGCTCGTACATGAAGCACTTTGAAAAGAACCCCGAGGAGTTGGAGAGCACGCGCAAGAAGGTCAACCAGTGCTCGCACGACCTGGTGCTGCTCGAGGAGATCCTCCAGCTACTGCAGGACTCGATGCGCAACTTGGAGCTGCCCGCATGTCCCGAAGACGAGTCGGGCAAGATGCTGTACACACAGCTACAGCTCCGGAAGACGCTGACCAACCTTGAGATCCGCTGCAAGGACCTCGCCAAGCTCTTGCGAGGGTTTCGCGCCAAGCTGAAGCAGGTGCAGAGCCAAAACGGCACCACCGCCAAGAACATTCTCGAGAGCATCATGCTCGGCGTGGAGAGAAACCTGGGCGTACTGGCGGATGCGGAGCGGTCGAACGAGCGCTGGACGGACTCGTCCTTCGACGTGCTGCTAGTGCTGTTCGCCGCAATCCTGGCGTTCGACATCATTGACCGGGTCACGGACGGCAACCTGCTTGGGATTGACGGAGGGCACATCCCGTCCATGCAGTGGGCTAACGACATGCTCGTGCACAAGATCCTGGATCGCCCAGGCCTGTGGTTCTTCATCGACTTCTCGTGGATGCTTATCATCGCTGGATCGCTGATCGGGGTCGTCCGGTTCATGACGCGGCATCGCTCCCGCGTTCAAATCATGCACTACAAGATCCACCAGCGGGTCAACGTCGCCGCGCTCGAGAACTTCTTCTCGCAGGAGGCGGCGGCATCAAAAGCACAATGCGTCGAGTCGCGAGTAGCGCACTTTGACAGCAAGTCCAAGATCGTCAAGGTGATGCTGCGCCAGCAACCGCAGCGGCTCCAGTGGTGGGCGCACTCGTTACGCCTTGTGGCCCATCGGCGATTCCGAGAAGTCGACTTTGGCTCCATGCTGCGCACGCAAATCACTTTTGACGCGCTGAACGGGATGCTGCTCGAGATCGTCTTCCACGTAAGGAGTTTTTGAGGGAACGGATGATGTTGGTACCGGTGCTCACTCGCCGTGGATGCTTGCTGCGTTGATATGTCGGCACAGGCGAGCATCAAAGCCAACCGCGAGCAGCTGCAGGAGGATCTGCTTGACCGAATGAATGCGTACGATCACGCCTTTAGTTGTCCTTGAAGCGCCGGTAAGTTGACAACTGACGCTCTCGCTTGTCTCGGGAACCAGGATGGGCTGCTTTGACTCGTCGTACTCGCCGCCGAGCGTGTCCAAGTCGCAGCAGACAGGGCCAAAGACGCGATCGCGGAAGATATCGCTGCTCCGCAAGCTCACACGCAAGAACGTGCCAGTGTATCCGGCTCAGTAAGGCAGTCAAGCGAAGCGCCAACTTCGTCAGTGCGTTGGCTTCCACCGATTCAGCTCACTCCTTCGCGTTTGCGCGGGCGCGGAGTGCTGCGCTCACGTTGCTGATCGGAGTCAAGACATCTCTTCGCACCCCTTGCAGCGGGTCAGAATGGTGTGCCGTAGGTCTTCCAGTTGTGTCGCGCCCTTGTGCTAAAGGCTCGAGTTTCTGTTGACAACAACATAACGCAGTCCTCATCAGTGAGGAAACAACAGAGGACCCGCTGCCGTCGTAGTTTACAGTCGGTCATCGTACCTTCAAGTTGCGCGTGAGCACTCGTTCGAGCGCTTGGAAGCGCACTTCCGACCGCTGACGATCCGCGAGGGCCGCCAGTTTGGTCTTGCGCTCCAGCGCTCGCTCGAACGCAGTGTCCATCGACGCCAGCTCTGTTGATAGGCCCGAGTCAGCACCATGGGACGCAGGAGCTGCAATGTCAGTGGGAGCACCGGAAGTCGGATGAATCCGACTCTTTCGTCGGCGACAAATGTCTGCGAGGTCTTCTTGCACCGACTGGCCCGACCATCTCGTGATGACGTCGAGGATGAAGCGCCGACGCTCCATGGACAGCTGCGTGTTGATCTCCAGGTAGCCGGCGCTTTGATGCTGTCGTGTTTAGTGACGACGCACACATGTGATGATGAGCACCGCCTCAGGCGCTAACACCTTTGAATCCAATTCCGTTCGGTTGCTCATTTACCTCCATCTTCTCAGTGAGCTGGCGGAACATGGCCTCGTGCTTCTCGGGACTACCGCCGAGCTTCTGCTTGGCGTTGGGCGTGAGGAAGTCGACGAACTCCTGGAAGTCGATCAGCCCGTTCGCGTCCTTGTCGAGCGTGCTTACGACGTCCTGGATCTCCTTCGGGTCGCTCACCACGCCGATCGACAGCATCGGGTCCTCCAGCTCCTACCGGTAGCCATGCCGCCCGTCATTGATCAATTCTCACACTGCACACTACTACGCAGGCACAGAGGCACACACATACACACCTCGACCGATATCTTGCCCGATCCGTCGGCGTCCAGCGCGTCGAACCAGCGCCGCAGCATGCGCTTCTGCTCGCCCGAGAACTCGAAGCGCCGCTGCTTGGCGTGCCGCGCGAGCCACGCGTTCTGCTGGAAACACAGCATCTGCTCCTGCGCGGCGCGGCGTGCGGCCACCGCCGCCGGCGCCGCCTCTCCCGCCTCGCGCTCGGCGCGCCACCACCCGCGCCGATCTCCCGCCGGGAGTTTACGCCGATCATCATTGCGTCGCGCCATCCCCGGTCGCGTCACAGTGCAGACCAAAAGGGTTTGCTGCTGTAGCCATTGACAGCGTAGCTACTATATATACTGTCTTACTTCTCTGTCCCACGATAAAAAGCGGATTTGGGTTTTGGAGCCAAAGCTAAATCTCGACTGATCCGTTCGAGCCACAAGAAACACGAGCGAAAAGCTCAGATTGTGCTCGTTCAGACTGTATTTTTGTTTGCAAATTAGCGCCAAGAGCAAGGAAAATAACAGCGAGAATGTGGCATAGCTTTTGACGGGTATAAGGTTTTTGTCGGAAACCAGCAAATATTTAGCGATTTTAACGCTCCAAAATGAGTCTGGCTCCCAAAGGATCGATTGATACGATAAACGCATCAAAAATACCTAAATCAGCGTATTTACACT